>VYZX01033169.1:331706-624393 GCA_013401335.1 Brachypteracias leptosomus | reverse complement strand
GGGGGGGAGAGAGGGGGACAAGCTTGCTTCTGCCTCTCATGAAAAGGTGATTTGTGTAATCACAGCCTTCCTCTCTGCTCCCAGCAGAGCTGGCTTTTGTTGGATTGTGTGTGGAGATGACTATTGGAACTAACCACCTTTGTACATCCAGCAATTCTGCCTCAGATAACATGCACATGAATCCTGGGCTGGTCAAACTGGGGCATAATATTGCCCCGTGCTTTTGCTCTTCCCCCTTAATAAGTAAGATTTCAGCATGTTCCAACTCTGCTGGTTGGCAAAAGAGAGCCTGAAATCTAGGTAAGGTAAAGCAAAGCCTGAACAGTCTGCGTGCCTTGCTCATTTAAATTCCTGATGGAATTACTGGGCTAAAGGAGTTGTTGAAGACTTCCTCATAACCAACATTTTGCACAGGAACTTCACACTTGGCTACAGCCTGAGCCATCACATTTGAAAAACTGAAGTAAAAAGGATCCTAAAGTAAGTTTTGGAAGCAGCAGCTGGGTGTAAAATGAAATGGTGCAAGTCTAATGTTTCAAAGGGGCTTAAAGAACAAGTGTGTGAATTGCTGCCTGTTTTTTCTTAATGCTGTTTATTCAGAAACCTAACTATGGCAGCTTACATGACAACATCCTGAAATATTTCACTAATAATAATTAGAGGTTCATAACTCCTAGTGTGTCTCACTGGGAGAGGACTGTCCAAGGTGAAAGTGGAGGTCTTAAGTTAATGGAGCCTGTTTTGATGAATTATGCTTTGTCCACTAATATTTTAATAAGAGAAGACAAAAAGCTGACTTTTTAACTTAGTTTTTTCAAACTGGGGAGCTGGATGGAGGAGGATTTTTGCTGGACAGGAGATTCTTACTCTCTCTCTCACACAGTGGATGCTGTTTCATACCAACATCTTCAGTCTACTTTATTTCAACTTGCAAGGGTTCCAGCTGTGATTAGCTGTTTAGATGGAGAGACTGACTGGTAGAAAGAGCCTGAGAAGATGGGGCTTGGTTTTTACTGTTTTGTAGCGAGGAGACAGGACTCTTGGTTGAACCTATAGATTGATTTTAACCTGTATACTCATATACAACCTGTATACTCATGGGAAGTCTACCTCACCTTGGGGTAGACTTTCATATTCCAGCTCTTGGAAGAAGTGCCTGGAGAAAGAGACAGGATATACTGAGTTACATGGTGCTTCCCTGAAGAGAGGACTCTCCTCTCTTCCTTCTGTGTTCACGGTGGCTCTGTTTTGAGGAGCACTTTGGGACAAAAAACATCTTTGCACTCACTCCTGTGCCTGAAGGTTGTGACAGAGCCTGGAGCAGGGCCACGGCCTCCATACAGACCTCCCAAGTCCCCTTGCTGCAGCCTGACCTCAAGACCAGATTGCATTGTCATCACTCTGTTTAAAGGGTGTTGTCTGGAGAAAGAGATAGCTGCATGTAGGACTAAAATAATAATAATCCTAGAGGAACTGATGGCAAAACATCTTTATTGGACCCAGCAAGAAGCTCCAAGAGCAAGTCTTCAGGACTGAGGGCTTAGGCCTTTTGTTGGGCTGTTGCAGGCAGCTCATTTAGCAGTTATGTAAAGGCAAAGTTTAAGAAGCAGTTGCTTGCTGGGAAGAATAAATGTATGTTTTCCCTATACCACACAGTGCAAGTGAAGCTGCCACTGAGGTGAAGAAAGCCTGTGGCAGTCCCTCTTCTCAGTCATTTGTAAACCTTTGAATGAGTTCCCAATGTGAATTGTTACTCCACTCTCCAATGGGCTACTTTTTGGCCAGCTCAAAGAAGCCCCAGAAAATATTGCACCCATATGGGCTTTTTTTTTTTTAACATTCTCATTAAGTTTATAAAACCCACAAATTTAGACCATCTGTCCTATAAATGTTTCTAAACTACACCAAGATGAAAAAGCTGTTCTAGCTTTTTGATATAAGCGGTCAGCAAACCAAACACAAAACCAGAGCAAAGCAAATATTTTCTTGTCATACATGCTTCCCAACCGTGACGGATGAACTGTTGTTTTTGATGTGTGTTTGGATCTAAATTTTAGAGAGAAATGCCTCCTAGATATGTGCACTTAACACCAAACCAGCTTGATATGAAGAATTCTTGTTGGGGAGGGGGAAATGGAGGGAAAGTTGCACCACATGCTGCCCATGGACTATATTAAAGAAGCTGTTTCTTCAATTATTCGTCTTCTAACTATGCTGCTGACTGCTATAACAAAGCCATCCCAGGCATGGACTATGTCAGCCCATTCTCAGGGTAAGGTGTTCATGCTTCTATTCACCCCACCTCTCTCTGGGATTTTAATGCAGGAATATTTATTGCCTCCACGTGAGAGCCCAGAGTGAGATTGGAGCATGATGATGAAGAGGGGCTGTTTGCAGCACCTGCCTGACAGGTGGGATTAAGCCCAGGTCCTTGTTCACAGGCAAACTCAACAGCAACCCATGTACTGGAAAAAGACTCAAAGCAAGTGGTAGAAAGTGGAAATCTCACTTGAGATCTTTTTTCCTCTTGTTCCCCTGGACACAGCAAATTCCCAGCCTAAACCCTTTAGGCATGAGAAGGCACTGTTTAAATCGTGCACCCTGGTTTTGTATTTACAGTGAGGCGGAATAAAAGAAATCTGTTCTGATTGTGTCCAATGACATTTTTAACTTCCTTTGCTATTGGCTCATTGATGATTTGAGGGCCAGACCCTCATCCAAATCCTGGGTCAAGGAGGTCTTGTTCTGTAGGATAGACTCATGTAAAGATGTTCTTATCTGTTTGCTTTAGGTGTGTTACACTTACTATGCAGTTCCTGCGGCCTTCACCAGATCACAGACAGGAACTGGTGTATCATGATCTAGCCATGGAGCTGTCTGACTGGTGTGCTGGGGAACCATGTGTGGAGCAGTCTGAAGAGGAGCTGTGAATACTCAGTACACCTGGAAAGCCAGATTGAATTATGTCTTTTTGTGGAGGAGGATAAAACCAGTGGTTGAGCCATGCAAACAGTGAGGGATAAATGGTCATATGTGTGAGCAATGACAGCTTTTTGGTGTCACTGAGTTCAACTGGCATAACTTGAACTATTTTCTGTGCAGATACCTACAGCTGATACAGTCCTTTGGGCCCTCTTTGTCATCAACAGGAGTTATAGGCAATACTCTTAGGCAAAGTTCATCAGACTTGTTTTAATCCTCTATCTTGGGGGTGAAATGTGTTGTTCTCTGCTGTGATTACAGGGGCAATGGAGATAAATGGCTTGTAGAAACACACATTTGCTGTAAGACTGGGACAAAATAGTAAATAATTTAGGTTAAAAGCACTGTCTAAGTGGAAGAGATGTTGAAACTTTCTTGCACTGCTTTATCACCATATTTTTGGATATTTGAAATGTCTAATCTAGCTTTTATCTGCATAGAACTTTTGGCTTTAAAATTCCTATCTCAAATTTGGAACATACAAAAGGACCTAACTAAAGAGAAGTGTACAAGGTTACAGACTAACTAATTTGGAAAACTCAATTCTGTCAAGTGCAAACTTCAAGTTTTATAGTTTAAAGCAAAAATAACTTGGAATCCAACATTTTTGCTGATTAGGAACAATTTTTTCCTTTGTCTACAAACCCCAGAGTTTGCATTTGACACGGCCAAGCTGGGCTTTTTTCCCCTGGTCACCCAGTTCCCTATTTCTGCAGCCTGAATTATGAGTGCTGGGGAAGAAATGCTGTATTCTGTATTTTGGCTCTGGCAGAGAGGCTGTGCAGTTCCTTGAGGAATGAGATGTCCTGTACAATATGTCCTGATTCCTACAGGGTGCTCCAAGATCGAGAGGAATCTGTACTGACAGCAGAGGATTTTAGGTTTACAACTTGGTGGGAGGTGCATAGGTCTTCTGCTTCCTGCAGCCTTCTGCACATATCTTTTAGTGCTTCATAGGACCTGGAGTTGCATCATCAGGCTAAGATGGTGGGCTTAAAAGTTAAATATAGAAGTCATTAAAAAAATTGTAAGCTAATGAATGTAATAATAATAATGTAAGCTATGTATGAAAACCTCACAGGCACAGGTATGCTCACACACTGGTCAAAAATCTGAATTCACTACTGACTTGCCTTATTAACCTGCCAGGCTCAGCAGCTCTTGATAAATCAGGTTAGAAAATAAATTTTAAAAAATTTTTGAACACCACCCTTAAGTGCAAGAGGAGGAAACCACAAAGAAACCATTTTGCAAAAGATTTAGAGAAATCATTAACTCTGCCCTTCTTCTCCTGCCTCCCCTCAAAAGTGAAACAGAAATTACCAGTTCTCTTCAAAGGTTTGCAAAAGTTGGGCGTGTTGAAACTTATTCTGTTTGTCTATGTACAAAAAATAAACAGGAAATTTTGCATTTCAATTCCATCCAGCAAACCCCATTGCAGAACTTCATTACTTTGCTGTTATTTCCCCCCCATATAACAAAATAGGTGCACTGCTTGAAGACCTGAAATGAGTGTTCTGAACTTGAAGCAGGGTCATTTATACAAGAGAGGGTATTGCCATGTTTATTTTAGCCAGATTTATCCCCAAGTGACTTAAATCTGAGGTTCACACCCAGGTGGGCTGTCATCCCGGTGCCTTGTGCTCCGTGGATCAGCCTTTGACTTTGTCCGGTGACCTGTGGGGGTTTTCCAGAGGAGGTCTGGAAGGGAGGAGGAGCAGAGGTGTAGTGCACTCTGTCTGATTATGGAATAGCTCAGGAATTTGGGACACCAGCGAAGCTCTCGGGTTGGTTGCTGGTGATGTCAGCTAATACCTTTGCCAGCAATGCCCAGTAGCTGCCTGCTCTATTTCTCATACATTAACATACTTCTTCTAGCAAGCTGTATTTCATCTTCTACAGCGTGTTTCTTTAAACAACTGTTTTATTTTACTGAGTGGGAAATACCCTCCTTTAAAAGAACTCAAATAACTACCGTAGGCTAATGCTGTTGGACCAGGAAAGCACAAAGAATTAGTCCTAGGAGCTGGATCCAGTTGCTGCCCTGTCCCTTGCACTCATGTGCCTGCAACTGATTCATTTAATTGCATGTCCCTGTGGCCAAATACTAATGTTTGTATTCTGGAGATTCTTATCATTACTCCTCAGCCTAATTGTGTGTTCCAGTGGGAAGGATGCTTACTACTAGAGCTGTTGTCTATCTCTGTTTTACTTCTCTCAAACCTTAAATGTCCCTAATTATAGCGTGTACAGTAACTCTCAGCTGCTGAGTTTAATTTTTTCTTCCCCGTTGTGCTGCAAGAGCAACAAGATGTGTCAGTATCTGTGCAGATAAAGCAGGAGTGTGCTAAACTTCTTTCCACATGTCCCTCACCTCCATTGTGGACAGAGTTATGCTAAGATGATTTATGCTTGAATAGTTCTCCTTTGAAATGCAGCAAGATATCCAGGTGTTTGAGGTACCATCTGAAAATAGAATTGAACTGGAATGAAAGGTTTATACTGTAATATTTAAATATATAGGGGCTAATCCACATAATTGAATTTTACAAGCAAAGATACAATTCCTTCAGCTTTTACATTACTTTGTGTTATAGCAACATTTGAATATCTTGCACACAAATCAGTAGCTCTGGCAAAGCCCTAAAACAGCCTGTGGTGCCTGACACCAGGTTGTTTCCTCATTGTGGGCAAAACCCAGTTTGAGTTCTGTTGTCTTCAGCTGTTACAGTTTTGCACTGGGTTGGAGGTGCAGGGATAGGGAGACATAACCCTGCAGCTAGTTCCCCATGATTTGTAGATCTTCTGAGCCATCAGGTACCATGTTGGGTTGGACTAGATGATCTTGGAAGGTCTCTTCCAACCTAAACCATTCTATGATTCTATGTACTTGTACAAAATCACTCCTGTGGTAGCACTTTCACTCCAAGTACCACAGCAACTGGCGTTTATTAATAATTTGGTTGCTTGGATTTGTCTGTTGTGCCCTCTACCTGTAGCTTTAGACAAGAAAATAAAAATAGCTTTTTTTTAAAAAAGGTGTACACAAGAGTGCATTATTAAAAAGTATTGCTATTAAGGAGAAATAAGGTGAACAATTGTTTTATGTCTCTCTTCGAGCACACACTTTCTCTCAACAATGCTTCTGACAGCAGGTTCTTCTGCCAGATTTGTCAGCTAAAAAGCAGTGTTTGCTTTTTAACTTCTTTGTGTGTATATATAGGAAGTAGGAGTTTCCCTGCCCCATGCCAGAAGAGGACCAGCACCTGACCTTGTTGTGTGTGGTTTTAAAGGGACAAAATCATTGGCATGCAAGCTTTTACATTGAGAAAACAGCATCAGTTCACTTATTTAATCTTATTTATGGTGAGCTAGACAAGCAGAGTTGCAAATAAATGTAGTTAAACTATTTCATCAGAACACAAACCAAGCTATTTTCTGAATTCACTTTGATTCTTCAGCTGATGAGAAATCATGATTTTGGACAATGTTTCCCAGTAATAATCTTTCCTATGCTGAATATTCCACCTCTTAAATCGAGTACTCCTTGTGCCTTTGCATGTCAGCAGGTAAAGAAGCCAGGTTATGATGGGAATGAAGTTCACGGAGAGGTTAATAACTTCATAATTAGCACTAGTTGGAGATGAGCAAATCAGCATTCAAATATGCAAAGCAGAGAGGAAAAATTCCCGTTGGATTTTCAGGTTGCTATTAGTAGAGCTTATTTCTTTACTATTTTGATGAGGAACAGCTGCAGATTAGCACAGGGTAATCAGAGACAGTAGACAACCTGGTAGGGTCGTTGTGCACTGCTCCTTTGAAATGCTCAAGTTTATGGGGTGTCAGAGCAAGCCGGGGCATGAACCGACTGGGCTGAGTTCTAACAATAGTTTGAATCACAAAGGGCCGGGCCATCAGCTGGTTGAGATCAGCAGAGCTCTGCAGTGCAGATAAATCCATTTATTCCAGGTGGGGATTTACCCCCGAAAGCTTTACCCTCATATCTGCCAAATTTCTATCAGCGCAAAAAATTTGATGTGATCTTGGTTGAATATGGTCCTACAGTCACCCCAAATGAGTGTTTCTGTCATGGAAAGATTTTAAAAGGTGACCACATTGAGCCATGACCTCATTTTTAGAAATAAGCAGACTTCTGGGTTAATTTATTTTTTAATTGACATATGAAAAGTGAGCATTTTCTCCTTAGTTCTTTTTCCTCCACTTGTATGACTTTATTTTTCTTTCCCCTGCCCACAGGTTGGTCTTTCTGGGTTTGTTTTTAACTACTTAAATTAAAAAAGAGCAGTGGAAATAATAGTAAAAAATGAAAACAAATGATGGGAAAGTGAAACCATAAAAACATTTTTAAGGAAGAGGAGAGAAAAAGAATGAACTAAAATGCCCAAACAATACAGATCACACTTAAAGTAACTGTTAAAAGCCTGTAATTTAAAGAATTTTCTGACTTTTCCAGTAGCTCTATTTTCAGTTTATTTTTTGCACAGAAAATATGAAACCTTTTTTTATCAGTTTGGTGCATTTCATCACTTTAAAAGTTTTTGTGCATTACTTACTCTCTGTCATGTCCCTTTTAGATTGAGTTTTTTGGGGTTTGTTGTTGGCTTGGTTTGGTTTTGCTTTTAAGCTCCTTAAGTTCAATGGGAGCTGTGTGAAATAAATTCCTAGTCCAGCACTAAACATCTCAGCTGAGCATGTTTCGAGATGAACCAAATTTCCTCAGTGTTGTTGCCTCCTTGTGCTAGATTATGATATCTAAGGTTCACTCCTCCAAGCTGTGCAGGAACATGAGGAACAAACTGGGTCTGTTAGCACAGGGTTTCTACATTCACTTGTGCTTAGTTTCTCTCACCTAAATAAGCACCCAGAGAAGTAGGTTAGAATGGGTAAGGGACCTTTCTCTTCCTTTTCTACCCATGCTTGAAGTTGCTGTGGATTTGTCCTGATATAGAACAGGAATAATTTTTAAATAATAAAAAATAAAACTTATCAGGAAAAACGGACCTTGAGTAGAAATCCAGTTTTTGTTGGAAATTGTGACAGTTTTGATACACTGGCTTTTCTGTCATAGGTTATCCCACGTTGGCTGTATTAGGCACTAAGAATCAGTTCTGAAGGTAGACTGTATTTGCTTTCCTTAACCAAATTCAGGTCTCTCTATAGATACTGCAATGCTCGGTGTTTTCTGTCACCCTCTGTCCAGCCCACAGTGCCAGCAGCTGCTTCCCTGGGTGTGGAGTGAGGAAGAAAACCAGTGCAGAGCTGGAGGCTTTATGTTGATACCCTGGTCTGAATCTGTACGTCCCTGCCCTAGCTTTCAGCACCACGTCTTCGCCAGGCTGCCTCAGCCTTATTTCAGGGGTTAGTGGCCAAAGGCTACATTTTCAGATCTATAAGGTGGGAAGGAAAAGTCATCATAAAAAACGGATATTTTATATACAGTTGGCTTGATCAGAATCAAAGCCATGTTTCTTTTTAAGGAGTTCACATCTGCAGCCCAGCAGGCAGATTGGTCATGTCTGAGCAGCAGTGCTGACAAGGGTAAGAGCCAACCAGCCATGGCTCATGTTGGGATTAAATGTTACGTACTGAGACATTTGCCGTCCCCCAGTCACTGGGTTTCCAGCTCTGTGGAGAGGATGATGGTACCAGAGCCTGTGTAGAGGTTATGACATCTCTCCCAGTCCAGGTGCATGGTGCAACAGGAGGTTCACCAGTAAAAGAAAATGCAAATTCTGGGTCAGACTTGATCAAAGTAAAGAGGACAAAACAAAAAGGGAAATGATGGCCAATCTTTTGATTCTCAGCTTATGTGAATTCATTCAAAGTTTCTTTGAGGTGACACCAGCCAAAGGTCTTGTTCATGGGCACTTTTTGGACACATCTGAACAGAGTGGTCCTTTTGTGTACAATTGGGCATTTGAGAAGAGGCATTTGCAGTTGAGCAAAGATTTGACCAAGCCTTCTACAATGTCACCTGTTATCATCTTTAACAAATGTATTAAAAGCTGAACTTCCCATGCACCACTTCAGAATCCCATTCTGATACCAAATTCTGAATTATAGCCTGTTAATGTAAAAAATGGATTTTTTTTTTTCTTGAATACATTTTATGTGGGGTTGTTATTTTTATAATTAGCCATGGGAATTCATATGCTCTTAAGACAAAAATACAGGAAGAACTAACAGTATCCCAGCTATTGTTACTAATGATTTATGATAATATGCTAACTGCAAAGTCAATATTTTCTCCTGAAACTAGTACTGTTTTTTGCTTGTTTATATTTTTATTGCAAAACTTGTAGTTTATGCAACTGATGTCAATGGAACGATGCTAATTTATGGCAGCTGGTCTGATATTTTTGCTTATGATTTCTGCCTTGGCAAAACATATATTTATTTTTTTTTTCCCAGAAGATTGGCTGAATACTCTAAAAGTCATTATTGACTAATACTGGGGTTAGCCAAGTAGGACTAATATTTCTTTCAGTAGTGGAAACATCGATCATTAGGGTGAAACAGATTGTGTTTTGCTGAAAGAAAAGCTACTTCTGTTTATTTGTAGGGCATAAACATCCTGTAGGTCTGTTCAGAGTTATAACTCTGTAAATCCATTGTAGCTGAGTGGAGACTCAAGCCCATTAGTTTTCAATGAGTGATATTCACCTGTTTGCTTAAATGATGCCAGGTGGACAGAACCAACTTTTATAACAAATTTAAACTCCTCATAAACAGAGCTTTAACTTCCCCTCTTCTTTGATTTCATCCTGCAGCCCTTGAGAATGGTGGGACATCTGCACCTTTGTGGTGAGGCATAAGAGCAGGTGAAGGAAAAATCATTTGTTCTTATCCTCACCGTGTGGAACAGATTTGGCTGTTAGTGAGATCACAGATCATCTGAAGGGGGGAATTAAGTTACCCTAATTTTTGAAAAGTGAACACTTTCTAAAAGTTGAAACTCATAAAGTCTGGCCCAGTTTTGCCAACAAGTCCCTTTTGCAAGCAAGTAGCCTCAACTTCAAGAGATGTATTTGCCCTCTGACTCCTCCAAGCAATGCTGATTTACACCAGTTTGATCACACATCCTACAAGTTGATATGGGTTTGGCCACTGTCTGGTAAAGCAGAATCTGCAGCAGATGAGAAACCTGGGCAGTAGGTGGAAGCAGCAAGATTTGCCATGATATGGATGGTGATTATGGAGGAGAAATGGATGTTGAGTAGAGAAAAGTCACAGAAGTAGAGGCTGCCCCAGGTATAGAAAATCTCAGTGATGCATAACTTGAGCATTGGTGTTAGAACTGCCTCCTAAACTCATCTGAGGGTACAGAGTCATGAGGGAAGGTAATTATGAGTGTTTCTTTTCCTGTGGAGAAGACATTTCAGGACAGCATCTGGCTGCAGTCTGATTTCAGTATTCTGGTTTGCAGTGGGTAAGTCTGCCTTGTTCTGGAAAGTGCCAGATATTCAGCTCACAGTAAGGTCTTCTACTTTAGCCTGAGTGAACTGAAATTTCTGTAAAAATAATAAGACTTAAGGAGAAAGAATTGCACTAATCCTTCCTGGCTCTGACAGAAACAGGTCCAACCATTTCCAGGTCTGGAGAAACCTGTCAGGATTAAATGTTAGCCAGAGTCTGAAAAAGACAGCAAGCTGTTTCAGTACATCTTAGTACCAGGCTTATGAACAGAGGGTTGTGGTTCCAAGGGAAACTCTCACATTTCTTACAGATGTGCAGCTAGGTAGACTCTTCTCCAGGCATCACATAGAGGGAGGTTTGGGTTAAGCGATGTGTAACCTACATTCTAAGTCAATATTTGTGCACCTGACCATTGCTATCTGTTTAAAAATCAAATGGAAAATCAAAATGTAAGGATCCAGTTGATGCAATTGTGTGAAGCTCACCCACTTATGCTCAGAAAAGCTCTCCAGTTATGATCTCCTTTCAGTAGAATCCTGGTTTTGGCAGATTTTGTGTGGCTGGAGCTCAGTTCTTTTTTGATGTGCTCTTGTTCTTTTAATCTGCAATTTTTGATGAGTTCCTAAATACTGGATGTGCTCCCTTTGTTCCTTCTGTAACCTGGGCAGTGTCTTCAGATGACAGTATGCAACTTAACCTAGTGTAAGCAGTGAACATTCTCAGTTGGATACTTTTTGGGGGGAGAGGGGGTTATCTAGGCAACGAGTGGAAGTGAAACAAAGATCCAGACACCTCAGAAATCACTCCTTGGCAGGCTAACAGTTTTCCAGCTCCTCCTGACAGATCCACAAACTAGACGATTTCACAGGGAAAATTTAGTGCTGGTATAAGACAAATCCTCGTTTGACATCCTCATCTGCCCTGTCTGGTGTTCCGTGGTCCTCCAACACTGTGGGTGAGGTATCTGCTGGGATCTGCTGCTGTTGGGAAAACCCAGCAACTGCTCCTCTGAACCTGCCTGAGACCTCTGCCGTGCTCCTGGGTGCAAGAGGAAAGAAAAGATTCTCTCTTTAATAACCTATAAGCCAAGACGAGCCAACAAAGCAGGGATGAGCAGCCAGCCACTAACCACATCTCTTTATTTAGGCTCACAGTTATGTTTTAATTTAGGACACTGTGTTTTTGCCAGTTCCAGGGTATTCTCATTCAACCCATTTGGGGGCTTTTAGGAAACAGTTTGTTCCAGCCATCATCAGAAGGTGTCATTAGCAGATGTAAATCTTCGGTCAGGCAAACTGGCTTACGACTGGTCTGTAAGAAAGCACACTTGAACTTCTCTGAATTCTTCAGATCAAACTGCTTAGATGTTTTTCATTCTTCTTCCTGCCTTTTGGTGGCAAGAGATCAGTAATGTACTGTTCTGTACAAGTGTACAAAACTCTTGGTGTCCAAATGGATGATTTTTATGGTTGGATATGATGCTGTCAGCGGTGCTGACGCTCATTTTAGCAAGCCAAGAGTTTACTCAGTGTGGAGTCATTACTCTCTGTCCATGATGACTGTGAACAGAAGTCAGGTCTTACAGGCAACAGTAGAGAAAGAGTGACCAAGGCCTGACAGCAATCATGGGAACTGGACGTCCTATCACCAACAGCTTCCCAAAGGAAACCATCCATCTCCCTTTACATTGACCTGGATGCTGTGCTTCGTTCTAACTCCAGTGCATGTAGCTGATGATTTCCTGTCACTCCTCTAAGGTGTCCTAGATGTAGAGCTTTGGCAGCCCATGTCATCTTTACCTGGTAGATGGATTTGTCTGGAAAACCATGGTTTACTTCTGCTCAGGTTTCTTGTACTCTAGCTTTCCATAATAAATGTCTTACTATAAATTCTTGGCTGACCAAAGAAGTTTGGCTAATCCTAACTCCTGGATGCTTATCAAAACCAAAGCTTGAATTTCATCCACTGTGAATCCTAGTCTATTTTTAATGCTGCTGTTTGGAAGCACAGCTCCATGTGCTCTTAATAAAATAGTGGAAACAACATGTAGCAACTTTGTAAACAAACTTTAAAAAAAAATTTTTTTAAAAAAGAGCCACTTATTTGTAAATAATCTACACCAGATGTTGGTTATGACATAAATTTCTACTATTAATATATTTTTATGTAACCTTGGACAAATCACAAGTCTGTACTTTGGTTCCCCAGCCAAATAAAAGGTGTGGTAGATTCTGAGGACATCAATGCTTTGGGAACAAGGGTTATTATTTAAATAACTAAGAGACAACATTTGTGTTTATACCATGATAAGTACTGGAACCTAAATGCTCTTAAAAGCACATTTCTAATACTTAAACTGATATTTTGGTAGGACTTGTAGCAAAAACACAGCACAGTCCAGTCTGGGTGTTTATATTTTTAGTATATATTTTGGGTAATGCTGCTTGTAGTCGTGTTGAAATCTTAGGCTTAATAGTTGGGGCAGAGCTGGCCTGTCTATGCTTACAGGTTGGCTTTTCTTGAGGTACACCTACTTGGAATATTTTCAGGATGTGAGTTTGATTTAAGGGCAAGATTCTCCAGAGCCAGAGTCTGGAATCAAGATGCTTGGTAAGATTTGCAAAGAGACTTGGACAGTCTCCTGCTCCAAAGGTGTTGAGCTGCCAAGCTACTTAGAGATTACGTGCTTTTTAAGGTACTGTACCTAATTACTTCAGTGGTCAAAGACAGCACCATGGAGTTGCCCTGACTGCCAGTCAATTAGGTGAGCAGCCATAAGTATTTTCAGCTCAAGGTCAGTGGCAAAACCCTGCTGTTTGTTTAAGTGTAATCCCAGGGCTGCTGATCCTCCTGGAAAGTGGCTGCCCTGGCCTTACCGCAGCTCCTGGCTTGGATGTTGGCAGAACCAGCTCAGTGATGTGTGCACCAGCAACACAGATGTGCCCTTGGTTGCTTTCAATTGGAATTTCAGGCTTTTGAGACAGATACAAAGCTAAATTTTCTGACTTGTGTTTCTGTTGAAGCAAGTAAATCAAATAGCCAATATTTTCCAAAGCGTTCAGTTCCATTCAGCAGCTCCAGAACGTGGCAGGAGAAGTTCCCTTTGCTTTCTGAGAGTGCTGAGGGGTGTTTTCTCTCCCCACCCTGTAGTTGAATTCTTGTGATAGTCACTTGTTTTGGTGTTGAATTGGGATCTGTTGGAAGCTAAGTTTTCAAGGACCTTTGTGTAGTAGTGGCATTGAGAGACAACAGTGGAAAGGAAAGATATATATTTGGCAGTTACTAAATGAATCAAATGAGACCAGGTTTTCTGCTGTCCCCCCAGCAGTGCAGGCAGAGTTGTGTCCTACCTTCTTGCTATGTTTCAGGTCCTTCCTCCCCAAAAGAAATTTCCCAAATACGTAGTGCAAGTTCTGCATCATTTACAAATGGGATGTGAGGCCTGAAGTGAGGCATCAGCTTGAATGCGTGATTTAAAAAAAAAAGTAAGTCCTAAATCAATGTCTTTTTTTCTAGTGAAAGTGTCATTCTTTCTGCGTATGTCACAGCACTTGCACTGCTTTTGTTGCTGAGCATTCCCTTCACATAAAGAGCTTCTCTGTATTCTTGCAATAATGAAAATACCAAATTCTAGTCTCCTTGCCGACATGGTTTTGATTTCAGATTAGTTTGCTCTTACTTGCTTTTCCAACACCATGTGCAAAGATGCGTGAAACCTGAAGGAGAAAAGACCAGATGTGCAGATCAGCTGTAATATAAAGCTTCCCAGCTCAGAAGTCAGCAGGACCAAGCGTATCCGATAGATCAGCAGCTGAGCAGCTCCCCTCCAACGTCCCTCAAGGAGAGATAAAAGAGCCTCTGGTTTGTTAGGCAGAGTTTAAAAAAACCCCTATTTTTTCCTTCATCACCGCACAAAGCAGTGGTGTGGGGTGTAGTTTGCACCTGCAGCTGTGTTCCAGTTTGACCTTTCTTGTTATCCCTGCCAAAAAATAGATCTTGACAATAAATTCAGGAGAAGCTGGTACAGTTCAGAAAACAATAGCGGTGTCTCATTTCTCCTTTATTATTTCCACATCTGAGGGGGGAGTGTGAAAGAGGAAGCAAAGCCCATGTGCAGGTGGAAATGAAATGGGTAAGATTTAGCAGTGCACATGGTGGAGCAGGTCGGAGGCAGCTCCCTTAATTTCTGAGGACTTTTTCTGCCTGAACTAAGCATTTTTTAAATAAACAGGACATTCCCCCCATAATATAGTTTGTGGCCATTTTTCCCCTTTAAAATCAAGTGCGGTGTATTGAAAAACTTTCAAACCCCTGGGTTTTTTTCCCCATTGTTAACATGAAATTTTTGTTAAAAGCTAAACTGCTGACAATGGCTACTCCTATAAAAGTGTTTCCTGGAGGAAAGGAAAGGAATGTTTCCTAAGCACTCCTCGGCTGCTAGACTTTTAAGCCTTATTTGAAGTTCCTTTCCAGTTGGATTTTTCCCCTTGGGGAGGTGGGGAAACAGGACACAAACATTGCTGCCAACTCAGGATAGTTTTCTAGAGCTGGTACTCAGAAAAGCTAGCAGCAGAAGATTATTTCATTATATTTACCGACAAGGGAACAGTTTAAGAGGGGCCAGGCTGTCTCCTTCCCCCTGGGATTTGAGTTGGGATGCAGGGGTGTAAGTTCAGCTCTGTGCTCTCCACACTGCAGAGCACACGGTGATCAGAGAGGTTTAGAGAGCATTGGTCAGGGCAGCTCTGTCTCCACCAGCAAGCAGATGGCTCCAGGAAAGGGCTTAGCTACCAAAGGGTGCATCTTTCCCACCATTTGATGGTGTTCTCTGGTTGCTGCATCCTCATCACTGAGCCAATCCAGCCAAGCTGCCTACGCTATTTCTTTATCTTCTTGCAGGACCACGACATTTTCATCCTATCATGACTCCATCCCTGAAACATCTTTCAAGGGCTCTTCCATACATCTTTGCTTGTACTAAGTTCCATTTTCCCTGTGTCCCCTCTTCTTGGAGTTTAAAGGAGAAAGAAAGGATCAGTTCTGTTGCTTTTATTTGTAGTGTGCAAAGACACATGTCTAACCTTAGTGTAAGTTTTATCCAAAGCTTGATGGATTCAATGAATCTTTGGCTCACATTCTGAATTGCTTGAATTCCTGCTCTTCCTTTCTCCTAGCTACCACCTCTCTTTTTTCCCTCTTGCAGCTCATTATACCCTGACTATATCTGCAGTGACTCCTTCCCAAAACACATTCATTAGCTGTGGTGGAACTTAGGCAGGAAGTTTCAGGAGCCATGTAAGAAAAACATTAATAGCCCCCCACTACTAATGGAATTCTCTATTAAACATAAATCTAGATAATCTACAAACAGGGAGAAATCCTGAACATGAGATTGACACCAGGGGACATCAGATGGTTGCCACAGGGACAGATTTCCCTCACATATAAAATAACAGATGAAAATTGCATCTGTATTTTGCAAACCTGCACTGGCCCTGGTTTAGGGTGAAGCATGTCCAACCTGTAAGTAACTTTACATTTTCAGAAACAAGCTCCTTTTGCCCTTGTGTTTGTACTATTCAAGTAAAAGTTGGGTTCAGACCAGGTGTGTTGGTTAAGTGATCTGGACTGAACCTTTTGTTCCCATCTTTGTCATATATACAACCGTGTATAGCACTGGGTGAACTAGTTTTGCTCTCACTGAAGTCTATGAGATGGTTGCTATTTACAATAGTGGAGCTGAGTTGGCCATGGATTGTTTTTTAGCATCACTTGGAGATTATATTATTTGGCTTTTTCCTCCTTTTATTGTGGAATTTTCCTCCTTTTCCTTTTCTACCCTTATTTAGATAATTTAAAAAATGTGAAAAAGGCAGGGAGGAGGAAGTCCAAATAAAACTCAATTGCTTTTGAACCAGCTTCTTATTTTATCTTGAAACTTTCAGAAAAGACTTCTCTCACCCCCTATGAAGGAGATTGTTGGGCACTTGTAATTCTGCTAACCCAGCATCTTGCTGCCATAGTAGTCTGCCTGATGTGTGGTAGAGTTCCAAGTGATTTAAAGGGGGGAATTTGGCCCTGAAATTTCAGACTACAGATCCAAGACCAGGTGAATCAGGGAAGTGACTATGAGATCTAGTAAATAACCACAGCTCCCTTCCATCCTACTGTGTGTGTTCATGGCTAAGATCTCAATCTGAAGGGAAGAGCAAAGACACAAAGAAGGTTCTGTAGCTTTCACAGTGGTTGTCCTCTTTTTAGGGTGGGTTGGTTGGTTGTTTTTTTTTCTGCTTTGAAGGCATATTTCATGGGACACTTCACAGAATCAATGCAACTCATCAGCAAATGGGTGCTCTGTGCACCAGGCCTGTAAGAGGACAGGCATTTGTTTTCACGGCACGTCAGGGGCTTTCAATCCCACACCAACACTGAACGGGTTGTCCTTCTGCAGATCATGAGAGGCTTTTGCACAACCTGAAATTTGTGCTGCAAATCAGAGTTTATTCTATAGATGCAGTTGGTGCTTATCTCTGATCAAAAATCTCTGGTATTATTTGATTGTACCAACATGACAGGTCACAAGTGTTTAATAAGCATCAAGTGCTAAAGTGAAACTACATTGATGACAAGGCTTAAATTATCCTCTCTTCTATTTATTTTTTCCTACACACCTGGACGTGTATAAAAGCCTTGGTAAATGCACCATTTTACAGTTGTAGATATAATGTTTGTTTCAAACACTTAAACTGCCAGCTCCACAGGGTAGGCTTTCCTTTATAAAATAAACAGCAGCCCATTTGATAACCATTAATGCATAGAAAGTTGAATATAAGATATTTGCAAAACCAGGGCAGCACACAGGCTCAGGCAATGCTCTCGATATGTTTTATTTTGCTGTATTTATTTTTTTAATGATGCCTAGTTCAGTAGGAGTGTGCTATCACTTAGGACCTCTAGGAACTACTGTAATATAAATATCAGTCATGGAAAAAGAAGAAAACTGACCTATAAATGGGCCTAGGCTAGAATTTGAAGCTTCTGTGGTTCATGTGGTTTGCTGTCATCTAGGGAAGTGACTATGTTCTGCTGCTGCCCCAGCTCTTGAGTCAGATCTGCTTTAAGCTTTTGTATGTGACAAATATGATGGTTTCTTTTTTTAAAAAATACTTTTCTAGTGCTCTAGAAAGAGCTTGCACAGACGGTGACACCAACTGAATCACCATCACTGCCCAAGTTACTTCACATAAGGAACTGATGTGTTATTTTGCTGGTTTAATTTTTTATAGAATTTACTTCTCTTGTGTTCTTGGCACAGCTTTTTATTACTGACTTCTCCTAAATGTAGATAGTGTTGCCTAACATTAAGGAAACCAAATCCCAGTTGATTCCAGGCGAGGGGACTATATTTTTAATTAATGAACACATCAGTTCACACTAACTGATGATCTGGTGTAGGCCAGGTTTCAATACTTTGTTCTTAATGGCTTATCAAAGATTAAATCGCTAGGTAGTAACAGGCTGAGGCGTGAAGTCTGTGTATCCCTGATCTTCAGTCCTCTGCTTTTGTCACTCAGCAAAGTAGTCTGTCTTTTAAAAGTCTGTCTGCAGAGCAAATTACTAGAGATGGGGTTTTCAGATGATATTTACTAATGTCTCTGTGTATGGAAAGCCAGCAGTAAAAATTCTGCTCTCATTTACACATATGCAGCCCAAGTTTGCAGTTAACTGAGTGCAAAATGCTGTCCTGAATACACAAATCTATTAGAAAACATGTGTGTTTTATAAGGATCATACTACTGGTTTTCAGCATGGTTTTATTTGATGAAAGTTAACATGATATATGGTAATTGTTTGTGCAGTTATGAGTCTTTGTTGACGTAAGCATGCAGTCATGAACCCGCTCCTAGCACATGGTTTTCATTTTTTCTTTGTTACTTTCACAATTTGACACTTTTAGCCAAATAAAATATTTTTTGAGAATTGATTAATGAACATTCCCTGATTTATAATGAGGCTGATTTATAGAGCATTAATAAAGAATAACACAGTTTGCCCTAAGATGACTTAGTCTTTCGTTTCTGGTAGCTTACTAATGTGGCAGGTGGTAGAAGATCGTGAAAACATTGTAATGAAAAAGGCACGGCAAAATTCCAGATTTGTTCCACAGGAATCCAGGAATGGGAAAACTCTTACTATGTAGGCTAATATTTGTGCAGCCCTCTCTTTCAGATGACTGCAGCAGCTCAGAGTGATCTGCTATGGAAATAGTAGTTCTCATTCCTTCAATACTATTTTCTAATGCTACCTAATAACGTAGGTGATTTGTGCGTGGCTTGTGGTGGAAGTGAGCTAAACTCCGTGATCTTATGAGCTGACACCTTTGTGAAAATGGCTGCGTTGATGCCTTCCCTGGGATGGGGAGAACAGGGCAAAATGAGACACCTCATGGTCTACAGAAAAACAATCCGTGCAGCATCTGGCAGCGCAGCAAGACAAGTGCTAGTCTAATAGCTTTCTGGCATGCTCCCTCTGTAGACATGACGTTTGTGGAAATGTAATTACATTTCATAAAAGAAAAAAAAATTACAACAGAATGGAAAAAACATGCCAACTCAGTTGACATGAATAAAGAAAATATCCTATAAAGCTAATATATACAAATAATAACCATGGTAGTATCAATTATATGAGAATTCTTACTGTAATTCTTCTACTTTAGTGTCTCATCAATTTAACTATGTAAAAATCTGTTACTTTGATCCTTTCCTTCCTGCAACAGTCGAAGTTTTTCTTGAATTTTTATATGTGGATCCACCATGTGGAGCTTGTGCCAAATGATCAGCTTCATTTGTTCGTGTTGCTTCTTCCATGTGCCTCTTTCTCAGTGCACCTTCATCCTGACTTGGTAAAAGCATCTCAGTCTTGGTCCAGCACTGTGCCCAGCAAAAATGAAATTACTGTAGATGACTGAGACTTTGGAGATGTGTTTCTACCTGTCTGCCGTGTTCTGGGCTGTCAATGAAAGTTCATCTCACAGGAGCCAGTTGACATCTGCCAGATGGCAACGGCTCTGTCCCTTCCACTTGGGTTGGATTCCAACCAGTGACCTACAGATGAAAAGCAATGTAGGCTGCAGCCAACTTCTTATTATTCATTAGACAGCAACTATGCTTTCTCCAGAGCCCTGGTAGCTCAGGGAAGTATCTTAGGTCATCTGTAAAAAACCCACTAAAGCCCTGCTGTACCACAGGCAGCGTGTATTTACTCTCACTCTACAGTCCATGTATTTACTTACTCTGTGCTTCACTTTCTCATGTGTGACGTTATTAGAATAAGGCCCCTATTGCCTTACCCATGTAGGTTTTGAGTGCTTCTGAGTGAGCTGTGCTGTGTAGGAGACTGTGCAGAAGCTGGGATGGAAGGGCCAGGCTCTTTTTGGGTGCACAGTGCCACAGGTACTTGTACTTCAAAACAGATGCAGCCGAGACCCATGGTTGTGTTTAAGCAACTTGCTGTTTCTGGGCAAGCTGAATGCAAATGGCAAATCGTACAGCAACGTTCTTTGGCTTGGCTCTGGTGCTGGTGTCAAGAAGGGATTTGTAGCACTGCTTGTTGTAACAAGGATTACAATTGTCAGCATAGCAGAACACCTACTTTTCATCTAAAGTAGCGAGGCTTTGCTATAAGGGGCTATTGTCCCTTTACACATGTTGCATTGCTCTCTCTGGCATTAAATTCTCTGAGCAGCAGTGGAATAATAAACTTCTGTGTATATATGTATTCTGCATTAGTCCCTACTCAATGCTTAAGACATAGCCTGGAAATAAGCCAAAAAGAAAAGTGAATTTTGTGTATCTAGGTGATGGGTTTGGTTTCTTTGGTGGTTTTTTTTGGAGATAGATTCCTGAAAGAGCTACTTGCTCAAATTTGGGATTCATCTCTCACGTCTGAGTTGGTCTGTTTGGCATAATTGGCATGTGAATACATGCTTAGAGAGCTTGTAAACACTGCAGTGCTAAAAGAATAGAGATACAAGGTGCTAACAGATTTCAAGAATAATGCTTGGGAAAACAGGGTTCAGCTTGACCTAATTTTCATTAGCTTTATTCTTTAAAAGCAAAGCAAAACAAAAGACTCAACAATTATTTCATTTTCTGGAGGGCTTAAAGCACCTGAAACATTCCATCTGAAATGGAGACCAGGAGAAAACACCTGAAAGTCTGACAGTGTGGTACAGAAAGCAAGCATAAGGTGGTGATCATGAGTCAAAACAAGTTGAATAGTTAAAGAAAGCATCCAGAAAATAAAATGAAGATATAATTTATCATCAATTCCCTAATAATAGCTGTATTTCATGCTAAGGAGTGTCACACTGAAGTTACTTTCACTTGCTGTTTGATAAGAGTGGAGCAATAATATACTAAATAACATGATTCTGTTATTAATAAACAACTTCAAATACCATGTGGTTGGCCTCTTAAGAGGTTACCGTAGAGCAGTGATTGGAAATATCAGACTTTGCTTGCTTTTTGGCTGAGAAAGTGTTCAAAGGTGCTTGGTATTCCTGCCAATCCTGGTGACTTGTATACAGCGGTGTGGGAAAGATTAGAAATGTACTGGGGACTTTGCTCATGCTGTCATTTCTGGGTGAATGGAATTGAGGTACCAAGGGAGTCAATAACAGGGGAAAACCTTAGGTAGGTTGTTTTTAATGCTCTAGGAGTTTACATCTACCCTAAAGGCAGAGTTGATCCAAGGGATAGTGGGTTCACCAAGAAAGTTCTGAGTCAGCAGGGCTTTGAATGGCTGTTATATCAGACATAGACCCAACCATATGAAAGCACTTAAACAAGTATGCAGTTGTTAGCATATGAACAGTTTTGACAAGAAAGATACATTTCTTTATAATGTTACGCTGAGGCCTCATGAGATCTCAAAAATGTTTTAGTGAATTTGTGTCTTTCTTTGGGCTACAACTCTTGAACCTTTCCTACCTGAGTGTGTCCCTAGCAAACCTGACTGGTACGGGACTGGAAAAGGCATTTCTTGATCTGCCTCAGCCAAGTGCTGGCAGCACGTGTCCTGAAAATGAAGACTGTAAAGCTGGGGAGCAGAATGTGCTGGACCACAGCCTACAGTAGCTACTTCCAGTGAGTGAACTGTTCTGAAGCATCTCCAGCCCAGCCCTGGCAATAATGACTGGAGGTATAAGCTGTCACAGAGGCAGGTGTGGATAAGGATGAGCAGCCAGCTGAGAGAAACTTGCTGCCCTGTTTCACAAGGAGTTCAGGATACTCAGAGGAATTTTTAGGGGCTCTGTGCCCAGCACTACCCCTTGGAAGTGGTGACAGGATGAGGAGGTGATCCAGAATGAAAAACACTAGGAAAAAGAAGGATGAGCAAGAAAGAGAATTAACAAGCAAAAATGTAAAAGGAGGGATTACTAGAAGGAAAAAAATACAAAATCAAGAGAATTTAATCAACTGACAAGCACACTCCAGGGACTTGAAAGGAGACAGTAGGTGCTGTCTTTCTGCTCTGCATGTTCACCGTGCTGCTGTCCAGCTCAGTGCTGGCCTCTGCCTACCACTGTACTACAACTACTGCTTATAGACTCTCTCTCTCTCTGTATGTATGTATATTGTGTGTATATATATAAGTGAAATGAACTTCATTTTGCTCTGGTTTTCTTTTTTTCTTCTGAAGTTGGATGCAAATGTGCAGAGCTGGGTGAGAACCAGCTCTCAAGGGTGGACAGTGCTGCTCCTTTGTAGTGGTCGTGGTGCTGTGTACTCAACTGGCATGGACTGGGGGGGGTCACAGACAAGGCAAGTGCTTGACAGTGATTACAGCAGTTATGGAGTAGGGACCACAGCATTACAAAATGCTCTCTGGACATTGTGTCATCTCTTGACACAGAAGAAGGGAATATCTGGTGTTCCAGCCTGCTGATGGAGAAGCTCAGATGACCTACCCTGTAAGTGAAACTCTCAGGGACAGTCAGTACTGTGTTGAATAAAAACCCGTTCCTCAAGCTAATGTGCTAATCACTGCCCATCACATCCTACTAAAACACAGATGTGACACTCGAGTGTTACCTTCCAGGTGTCATTCTGTACGTTGCCATCCTTGAGACCTAGTTTTCCACTCGTGGGGAAATGCTTTTCCACGGGTATTGGCATGAAGCAATGAAGACATCCGGTGGCTGGTTGTGTTAATGGCAGGTGAGGGCATGTTTCTCACAGGGAGCCTCACTGAGGTTTTACACAGCCAAAGGTGCTGCACCAGAGCTAGTTCAAGTTTCACGTTGCAGCCACCCACCAAGGCTGGGAGGGCACACCTCCCACGTACAACACTGTGTCCTACAGCACTGGGACTGACTTACCAAGCTGCCTCATTTCTATATTCCTGAATCTACTCATATAAAGTGGGTTGGAGAAGAAGTTTCAAGTTAACTATATTTTCAATCCTCATCTCCACTTCCCCCATGACACTCAAGCAACAGCTCGTGAGGTTTCCTCCTTGAAAGCTGCTAACCAGTGGACCAGACGCTCTGGTCTTTTCCTCTGGGATTCACAGCTACAAGTGCTACCAGTGACCTTTGAGGACTCCATAAAAAGAACTAAACCGGGCGCTGTTTTCCCATAGAACGTCACTGTGGAAACTACAGTCTGTCTTTGTGCTTCATTCATTTCCAATTTGGCCAGCCCTGCCCCTGATATACGGACAAATGAGGAAGCGGCAGAAGAGAAAAGAATCCTTGACAGAGGAGAGCAGCAGATAAAAACTGTTATGTTACGCTGTCAAGCTCAAGTGTGAATAGTGCTGCACCTGGAGAGCGCTGACAAAGAGGCTGCATTCATGCCCCGTCCCTCGTGTGTGGGAAGCCAGCAGACCTAAAGGAGCTGCCGTGTCAAGAGCGTGATTCAGGAGACCTTCCTTGTTTGGGATTAATCATATAAAAGGGAGGCGTGAGTAAAAATATCCTGTTCACAAGAATATCCTGTCGGCTGGATGTATGTATTGATATTAACCGAGCAGAGCTGCTGAGAGGTCCGAGACATCTGGGAGATGAATCATCCCCATCCAGAACTGGAGCAATTAGCTACATTTAGACCAGCAAAAGGCCTTGAAAGGTGTCTAATTGAGTGGCTTGCAACCGCGCCAGGAAACAATGTGGATTTGACAAGAATCCCGCAATTAATTTCTGTATTGAGCTGGTGGGACACCATTTGCTAATGCGGACATATTATCCTAGATAACTAATTCAATTCTTACAGCATCCACTGCAGACACAAGTGTTTTGTTAACTAGGAGGAAAGTAAAGGAGGGAGTTAATGGCAAGTCTTTTTTGCAGCCCATTATTAAATCTGTGACCATTTAAACATAAAACGGAGTTTTTGGCAAGGTCAAGGCCACACATTTCTTGGGAGCATAAAGTTCAGAATTCTGCCCTAGCAGTCCCAATGGTTTTGAGCTGCTGTGTTAAACTACTTTAAACAAGCACACATTTACTCAAGGACAAATTTAGAAGTTTAATAAAGGAAGACACATCAAATCCAATTTATAGATATTTAAAAAAATAGAAGCAAATTATGTTCCAGATAGGTGTGTAAACTTAATTTCCCAAGAAAAATAGCAATCATTTCCTTTATAAACACTAAAAGCAAAAGCTTTTGAACTTACTTGAAATATCTTTTTAACAATGAAAATATTTTTTAAACATCAGTCTTTATTATATGTGGAATAGCAACATAAGTATTAAAATTCCTGCTTTTAGTTGGACCAAAAATGTGATGGCTAGACCTGAGAACTGGTTGGCAGATGGTGACTGCAAGATTAAGAATTAATTAGGGAAATCCAGAGCTTTGCAATTTATTAGTAATTATCTGTGTGTGTGTGGTGTGCCCCAAGAGAAATAGCTGGTACATAACAAGTTGAGAAACTAAGTAGCAGTGTTTTGGGGAAAAAGGTCTGACTCAGTAAGTGGGGAGGCGGAAACAGGTTCCTTTTATTGGTGGTGACTTTTGCTTTTTTCTTGGTGATCATGTTAGAGGAGCTCTGTAGCTTAACTAATCACATTGGACCCGTGGCTTTGCTAATAAAAAGGAAAAAACAGGTTGGTATAAAATCTGCTATCAGGAAGCAAAGTGGCTTTTAGCTGCTCCTTCCCAGTGGCCAGAGGCAGAGCAGGGCTGCAAAGCAGCATGAGTTATCTTTACCTAAGTGGATGCAGACAGACCAAAACTCATTGTCTGAGCCAAATTGCTGGTAGATAAGATGGAGAGGACTACCTTTGTGAGAACTTCCAAGGGAGGTGCCTATTAATTCAAGGAATGGCTCTATTTATTATTTTAGGAAATGCCAAGAAGCTCTAAGGGCTACCTCCTTTCCCACCCACATCAGCATGACTGGAAACTCTCCTGAACCCCATCAGACTCAGCCCTGAGTCTGGCTCCACTTTTGCCAGCTCAGTAAACTCTTGTCTCTTGCTCAAGGCTTGTGGCGGTAGAAATGATTTGAAACAGCTCCATGTTTTACTTTGGGGAGTAGGATTAGGGAGGAAGGTTAGTCTGATGACACAAGGAGGATTAATAGGATTATTAATCTATGGATTATTCCTGAAGCAACTACTGATGAATATGTGGCAGATGTTCAAGGTTTAAAATCAGCCCCACTTCACACCTTGCACACAGCTCGGAGTCAGTCTTGCCTAGTGCCCCAGCAGCTCTCCATGCACTGCAGTGCTTGGAGGGTGATGAGGGTCTTTGGTGGAGATGCTGCAGCTCCAGGGCAACTTCAGCCCTGAAGAACTTGGATGTTCACTAGATAGCACAGAGCATTGAGAGGGAGGCAAAGGGGCACCAGGGCAGGGTCATCCCTGGGTCTGTCTGATGAATGATTTGTCAGGTCTGAGTTTTCTCCTGCTTTGCTGTAGAAGGTACTAAGGAAGGAAACATGAAGTCCAGTAACAATTTTTTTTTAAGAGAAAACTCATGTTTGACTTTGACAGGAGTCAAAATCTTCAAGGAAGAAATGAAATTTTGGAGCAGCTTGTATGCAGTAGGTCACTGGGAATAAATCTGGAGTGTTTTGCAGAAATTTCAGTATGGAGGGGCAAGGCCAGTACAGACGGCAGGAAAGGCTGGAACACTGCTGAGTTAGCTTGTGTTTGCCAAAGACCCCTGACTCTAGATACAATCTCTTCTGGACTGAACAAATGCTCAATTTTGGTGACATGAGCTATAGAAGTAAATAGCTTATATTTTTTTTTTTTCTTCCAGAAGTTCTTTTAAGGTAATTCAGCATTCTGACAAAGGAGATATTTCCATAAAAAACATTAATTCCCCCTTTTCCTCCCCTCACCCACCCAAAGATGAAAGCCTTCAATGCTCAAGAACAAACAAACAAGAGTAAGTTCTTGGGTCTTGTGTTGCCTTTATTTGCTTAGCTTTCATTTTAAAATAAATAATTTCATCTACCAAGGTCAAAACAACAGAACAGCTCTAGAGGGGAATAATCCCTTTTCCTGACCTAAGTGCCTCCATTAAAAGGTTATCCAATCGACTGGAACACAACTCATTTAAGTGACCAGATTGTTTTTATGACATCCTTAAAATATAAGCTTAGAAAAGGAAATCAGGCTGATTTCTGTGACAACTGGTTAAGCCCAAGAGAAGGGGGTGGCAGCTGGTTACTGATGGGGGGTGGCTGATGGGAGAGTATTTTAGGGCCAGTAGCAGTGGTGGTGTTTTGATACAACACAATGGTGAAGATGCTGTTGACTCTAAGTAGTTTGTCAGTAGCAGCAAGAGAAGAAATTAAGAATGAAGTAACCTTAAATTACTTGAGACCATTGAGGAGCTGAGGCACTTGGCCACAAATCTGGATTTCAGCCTTAGCGTAAATGTCCTCCTGCAATGCACAATGTTAACATGATATCAGAAAAGTATTTACAACTTATTTTGTTATTTATTTTAATTATTAAAGAGGGAGTTGGAAGGGTTTGCTTGCTTGTGTTTTAAGCAAGTAGTTGTAAACTGAAGTTTAGTGGAGCTAAACGAGGGCAGCCAATAGGGCAGATGTTCTCACCATACACATCAGGAAAGTTTCATTTCATCAGCCTCTGGTAATGCAGTAGAAGAGGGTTGGCAGAAATAGGCAGGATTTCTCTTGTACCCAAGTAGGTTCTGAATTTCTTGGATACCTTGAGGAAAGAAAAAACTAGGAAATCATGCATGCAGTTGGTGATCTGGCAGGTTTTACTCCATTAGATTTCGGAAGGATCTTCCCCATGACTGCTACAGACTCTGGATGTGGTCCCCAGCTCTGTGGTTAGCTGTGCTGAGGACACAAAATGAGTAAGAGGAAGAGATTGTGCAAGATCTTCTCCATACTTCTCCCCATGAGGAGAGAAGGGATGTGAGCTTGTTTGACTTGGGTAGAGGAGTAACCCACCTATTTTGCTGTGAGGACAAAGGCTGAACTTCTCTTGGGCCCAGAAATGACACAACAGTTCTCCTGGAAATACTGATGAAGGAATTAATTCACAAGCTCCCAGTTCTTCAAGACAGCTCTGCTGGGCTGGGCTGCTCTACAAGCTGTGTTTTAACGGATCCAGGAAAACTTTGTTGTTCTTCCTGCTTCCCAGCAGGAGTTATGGGAAAACACTGGAGAATTAGCAGTACTCATCTAGTCACTCCTCAAATGTCTTGTCTGTGGGGCAGCCAAGGCAAGCTAACAAGCCCACCCATTTCAGTTAAGAATTCCTCTTCTGTGTGAGGTGGTGACTCAAGTTTCAGCAAGAACTAACTTCATAGTGAAAAGGTGTTTAAAAGGAATTTTCCTAAAGCCTTTCAGACTTCGGAGGAAACATTAGAAATAGGTCACTTGTTCCTTACACAATGAGATGATCTTTTTCAATAATATTACTAAACTGAGCTTGTTTAGATGAAATAGGAAACACAAAACAAACCAATCACATTTCATTCATTCATACTAACAGCTGCAGTAATGATTGTAAAGCTGTGAGTTTGATCCATTGGTGTGTGAATCGACTTTGTGATGATTTCTGGTCCTCCTTCATGTACACGAGGAAATGTCCAGGAGCGTGTTTTGTAATACTCCTGAACTCTTGGTGATGTGAGACCTCCTTAAAGCAATCTATTAAATGTTAGCAGAGAAAGGGGAAGAGACCTCTGCTTTCTGAATTATGAGGTGTGCAGGTTAGCAATGGGGATATTAACGAGGCTTTACTGTACTACTTCACACATTGTATTAGTTATTGTGTCAATCATATTGCTGCAGGAGGTCACCAAGTCAAATGTGTGAGCAGACTGGGAAATGGGATGGGTGACTCTTCTCCCACAAGAGTTGAAGTTTCTGTAAACTTTGCTTCCAAATTGCTTGATCCAAAGTGTCAATTAATAGCTTTAATTTATACAAATTAAAGTGGAACTGTCATTTATTTGTTATTACAAACTTGATAACAGCTTAAACAGTAGTTTTGGTTTGTTGGTCCCATGTGACACTCTTTACAATCTTCCTAAGAGCAGAGCTCCTGGAAGTCCTCATTGAATTTAGAAGTGATAGAGCTGAAGGTTGTCACTTTGTAGATTGAGGAGACTTAATTCAAGCTGCATGTCTCTGAAATATTTTCCTGGAGGTTACTTGGTCTGAGTGTCTGAGAATACTCCCATGGACTGAGGCAAGCTGGTGAATCCCAGGAGCTGTGCTCCAAAGGCTGAGCTGGTCTATGTAAAAATCATAGAATGTATTGCGTTANGAAGGCTCCAGCCCGTCCAACGAAGGTGATGCTCTCCCCAGCTCGCCCGCCTGGAGGCGATCGTAGCCGCCCCCCCCAAACGGCACCGGACTCTGCCCTCCCCTCGCTCACGCGCCCGACCGTTACCTCCCCTGCCCAAGCCTCGCGACCGACCGTTACCTCCCCTGCCCAAGTCACGCGCCGCCCCCGCTCTTTTTTGTGCTCGCGGCCGCTTGCTGTGAGGGCTGCTGTGACGCACAGAGGAAAGGGGAGAGAGAGAGAGAAAAGCTCTCGAAAAACCTCTGAAAAATGCCTCTAAATTCTGCTGGGTTGGAAACAAATGACGTGACCCTGCCCCACGGGCGGCAGCGGCTGCGAGCTGGCTCGGCTCCGCTTCGGGAACGATGCGGCAGAGACTGGTAAGTGAGGGGTGAGGAGCCCAGTGATGCTGCAAAAACAGTGAGGGGAAAGTCCCTTCTTCACTCACCGTAGACCAAAAAAAAGGATAAAATAGGTAATCTCGGCGGTCATAAATGGGGCTATTTCCCTTTGAGTTCCCGTATGCACACAGTACAGAAGAGCTTTGCTCCCAGTCTCTCTGCACTTCACTCCATACCTCCAGTGGGTGTTCCAGGAGCCTCACAGGGGTTGGGGGGCAAGTGGCTCCAGCCAGAGGCTACAGGACACAATTGACAATGCCAACAGATGAGCCTCCTTCCTTGGATTAAAATATGTTCAAGGAAGGTAAGCTAAAACCATGTTTAAAAGGTGTGGCCCCTTGCAGAGAGGCTGGGAGCAGCAATAGGAGCAAACAGGCCTTGGAAATGGAGAGATACGGGAGAGATGAAGGGAATGTAACTTGGATCAACACTTTAACTCCACCATCACACCTGCCCTGAGAAATACATGCAGTACAACACAATAATGGCTGCAGCCTGGCAAAAGCCTCCTGGCTCGTATCAGCAATGGTGTGTCCAGCAGGAGCAACGAAGCTGGTGAGGGGTCTAGAGCATAACTCTTGAGAGGCTGAGGGACTTGGGGTTGTTTAGCCTGGAGAAAAGGAAGCTCAGGAGAGACCTCCTTGCTCTCTACAATAAAGGAGGTTGTAGAGAGGTGGGGATTGGCCTGTTCAACAAAGTAACAAGTGATAGGACAAGAGAAAATGGCCAGAAGTTACGCTGAGGGAAGTTTAGATTGGGTATTAGGAAGAATTTCTTTACTGGGAGGGTTATCAGGCATTGGAACAGGTTGCCCAGGGCAGTGATGGAGTCCCCATCCCTGGAGAGATTTAAAAGAGCATAAATATAGTGCTTAGGGATATAGTTTAGTGAAGGACTTGTTAGTGTGAGGTTAATGATTTGACTTGATGATCTTAAAGGTCTTTTCCAACCTTGTGATTGGCAATTTTGTGATATGCACATTTGAGATATGCAGTGCTTGTGTTGTGATCCCTTCTCTAAATTACATAATTATTGGTCATTAGTGATCTTGGTCTTTCTGTCTCTTTTTCCCCTTCAATGTATGCTACTATCAAAAGTGTAGGACTTTTCTTGCTTAATTTCTATATCTCTTTAAAAAAAAAAGTTTATTACTTCAAGTAAGATAAGAGTAGTAACACAGATTCCAGCTTTGAATTATATGTAGTTTTCACATGTAGCTGCCAGGCAGTCCACCTGAATTTTCTTGTTTTTAAAGCACTGAGTGATTTTTATTTCTTGCTCTTACAGAAGAAATTTTGAACTCTAAAGAGCAGACAAACAAAAAAACCCCAACCCTAAGCAGGTTGACATTTAGTAAGTCACATTTGCTGCATTTCACCATGGTAGGACTTAAGTTTAATACAGGTGATAATATAAGCTTAATGCTTTTATTTAAGCAGCTGTTTATTACATTTTAAAAGGTCTGTTAGTAATTTGTAGTGCTTCTTAGTAGTAAGGCATATTTGATTTATGTTTTTATTAGTAAAAAAATAATCACTGTAAAAGCCAGGACCATATCAAGGCATGAAAATGTTTTATAATTAATAGCCTATGTTTATCAAGCTTAGATTTTTTTCTTCTGTTGTTTTTTTGAGACTGATGCAGTAATTTATGAAGATTGCTGGCAGAGGACTAAAAAACTGCTGCATTAATACAGCTGTACTTTATAGGGATTTTTCCACTTTATCATATCTGTGCTGTGACATCAATAAACTCTCTATCCAGAATTACTCAGCTGAATCCTGATCCTCTAGGGTGCTCTCTGTGGGCAGTCTTCAGTCCCTTCTTGTCATTCAGGTTTTNCGGCGAAGGCTCCAGCCCGTCCAACGAAGGTGATGCTCTCCCCAGCTCGCCCGCCTGGAGGCGATCGTAGCCGCCCCCCCCAAACGGCACCGGACTCTGCCCTCCCCTCGCTCACGCGCCCGACCGTTACCTCCCCTGCCCAAGCCTCGCGACCGACCGTTACCTCCCCTGCCCAAGTCACGCGCCGCTCCCGCTCTTTTTTGTGCACGCGGCCGCTTGCTGTGAGGGCTGCTGTGACGCACAGAGGAAAGGGGAGAGAGAGAGAGAAAAGCTCTCGAAAAACCTCTGAAAAATGCCTCTAAATTCTGCTGGGTTGGAAACAAATGACGTGACCCTGCCCCACGGGCGGCAGCGGCTGCGAGCTGGCTCGGCTCCGCTTCGGGAACGATGCGGCAGAGACTGGTAAGTGAGGGGTGAGGAGCCCAGTGATGCTGCAAAAACAGTGAGGGGAAAGTCCCTTCTTCACTCACCGTAGACCAAAAAAAAGGATAAAATAGGTAATCTCGGCGGTCATAAATGGGGCCATTTCCCTTTGAGTTCCCGTATGCACACAGTACAGAAGAGCTTTGCTCCCAGTCTCTCTGCACTTCACTCCATACCTCCAGTGGGTGTTCCAGGAGCCTCACAGGGGTTGGGGGGCAAGGGGCTCCAGCCAGAGGCTACAGGACACAATTGACAATGCCAACAGATGAGCCTCCTTCCTTGGATTAAAATATGTTCAAGGAAGGTAAGCTAAAACCATGTTTAAAAGGTGTGGCCCCTTGCAGAGAGGCTGGGAGCAGCAATAGGAGCAAACAGGCCTTGGAAATGGAGAGATACGGGAGAGATGAAGGGAATGTAACTTGGATCAACACTTTAACTCCACCATCACACCTGCCCTGAGAAATACATGCAGTACAACACAATAATGGCTGCAGCCTGGCAAAAGCCTCCTGGCTCGTATCAGCAATGGTGTGTCCAGCAGGAGCAACGAAGCTGGTGAGGGGTCTAGAGCATAACTCTTGAGAGGCTGAGGGACTTGGGGTTGTTTAGCCTGGAGAAAAGGAAGCTCAGGAGAGACCTCCTTGCTCTCTACAATAAAGGAGGTTGTAGAGAGGTGGGGATTGGCCTGTTCAACAAAGTAACAAGTGATAGGACAAGAGAAAATGGCCAGAAGTTACGCTGAGGGAAGTTTAGATTGGGTATTAGGAAGAATTTCTTTACTGGGAGGGTTATCAGGCATTGGAACAGGTTGCCCAGGGCAGTGATGGAGTCCCCATCCCTGGAGAGATTTAAAAGAGCATAAATATAGTGCTTAGGGATATAGTTTAGTGAAGGACTTGTTAGTGTGAGGTTAATGATTTGACTTGATGATCTTAAAGGTCTTTTCCAACCTTGTGATTGGCAATTTTGTGATATGCACATTTGAGATATGCAGTGCTTGTGTTGTGATCCCTTCTCTAAATTACATAATTATTGGTCATTAGTGATCTTGGTCTTTCTGTCTCTTTTTCCCCTTCAATGTATGCTACTATCAAAAGTGTAGGACTTTTCTTGCTTAATTTCTATATCTCTTTAAAAAAAAAAGTTTATTACTTCAAGTAAGATAAGAGTAGTAACACAGATTCCAGCTTTGAATTATATGTAGTTTTCACATGTAGCTGCCAGGCAGTCCACCTGAATTTTCTTGTTTTTAAAGCACTGAGTGATTTTTATTTCTTGCTCTTACAGAAGAAATTTTGAACTCTAAAGAGCAGACAAACAAAAAAACCCCAACCCTAAGCAGGTTGACATTTAGTAAGTCACATTTGCTGCATTTCACCATGGTAGGACTTAAGCTTAATACAGAAGATAATACAAGCTTAATGCTTTTACTTATGCAGCTGTTTATTACATTTTAAAAGGTCTGTTAGTAATTTGTAGTGCTTCTTAGTAGTAAGGCATATTTGATTTATGTTTTTATTAGTAAAAAAATAATCACTGTAAAAGCCAGGACCATATCAAGGCACAAAAATGTTTTATAATTGATAGCCTATGTTTTATCAAGCTTAGATTTTTTTTCTTTTGTTGTTTTCTTGAGACTGATGCAGTAATTTATGAAGATTGCTGGCAGAGGACTAAAAAACTGCTGCATTAATACAGCTGTACTTTATAGGGATTTTTCCACTTTATCATATCTGTGCTGTGACATCAATAAACTCTCTATCCAGAATTACTCAGCTGAATCCTGATCCTCTAGGGTGCTCTCTGTGGGCAGTCTTCAGTCCCTTCTTGTCATTCAGGTTTTCATGAGTTTTTCTCACACATGTAATATAAAGATGTGGCATTGTAGGAGAAAGAGGAAATAGGTGATGACAAATAAGCTTCTGTATAATCTATTCCAGATAAATAGTTGAGCTAAAAGTCTGAATTTATTCGTGTGGATCACGTATATATGCAATAGGTTATGCCATTCAGAATGCTGCATACTCTGAAACAGGAACAATGTCATGTTTTGACCTTGGCTTAATCTAGAAAATTACATATGTTGCCCATGCAAGAATGTTTGTGTATGTATATGATTCTATGATCCTATAGCTATGTGTCGGGATATGTCTTATCATACATTATGTATATGTACTGTTGCCATATATATTTACGAATGTACATGGCTGAAGTTAAGCATGTAGGTAAATGTAATATTTACATAATCTGTAGACTGCATCAAGCTTCCGTTATCTCCACCAGCAGAGGTCTTGATCATCCCATAAGTACACTCCTCTGCCCTATTTTGAGCCAGCTGAATGGGAATCTGTATCAAATAATGTAATGATGGCTGTGGGGCGAAACCAAAATTATTTGCCTGACAACTGAGTCATCTTTGTTTCATCTTCCTGCAGCTATTAATTTACTTAAATTCCCCACATCCTTTGTATGACAGTTGTCCTCCTGCGTCTGCTTTTGATTCCCATGTGTCTTACCTCTGGACTGGAAGTCCACTTGTGTACAGTTGAACTGTTTTTATTTTTTCCTCACTGCTGGAAAAATGATGTTGTTCTTGTAGTTAATTTCTTGTTCCTTTTCACCACATGATATCATCTGCTTCCAGATGTCTTTCTGAGTAGATGTCAGTGATTCAGTCCTATCTGAAACTGGCATCTGAGTCTTCCACACATGAAAAGGAGCATGCATTGGAAGGTATCCTCATCTGTTCATGAGACTCAACTGATCTTTCATGTGCTCGGCATTTGTCATCCTACAATTAGACTCCTTTCTTAAAGATAATAACCTAATTATAGGCTTTGCTTCAGCAGTTCAGTGGAATATGTTGGTGAATCATGGGTGAAAGGGGCAAAGGAATATTCTGCAGCTATACAGGCAAGAGGCAGGGATATGACAATCAAATACTACTCTTACTTTTTTCCTTGATTGTACTGCTGTCCCTGCTCTTCATGTCCCTGGGAAGAGATTAGTGTGATCTTCCTCAAAGATTAAAAATGCATTTAATGCGTCATTTCCTTTCACTGTTTATTTATAACCTATCTTACAAAAAAGAACTGTGCATCTTCTGTCTCTGTGGAGAACTTTTCAACATAAAAAGCAAACACAGGTTACTGAGTTATTTTGTGTTCACTTTGGGATTTTATTGCTAAATTGCTATTCTAATTTGTCATGGAGAATGCTGTAAGTTATTTCTCTAGGCTCAGCCAAAGGACAGCTATCACAGTGGTGCTGATGGCATACTAGGTCCTACAGGCAGCTGGGTTTAATGCACAGCACAAGAATCTTCTTGTGAAGAATCTTCTGAAAAAGTGACTGTGGTACTTCTCATATAGTTCCAGTTTTCATTGAACACCTGCATTTGGACAGATCTGTCCCACCCTAAAGACAGACAGCGTGAGAAAAGAAAAGGAGGAACAGAAAGGAAAGGGATTTTCTCAAGGTCACCCAGGAGGGCCAGGAAGAGAACCAACCTGTCCTGCTTGCAGGGGCTTATTTCTCCTGGAGTTAAGGAGTTAATCCTGATCTATGGGAGGAGGATGAGTGCTGCTGTAAGCATTCATCTGATGGGCTTGGAGCTCACAAATGAAATACTGATGGAAAGCACCCTGTAATGGCTGCAAAGTGAGACCTAGGTGGATGTGGTAGGTGTGACTTCAGGTGCTAAACTTCATTGACTGATTCAGAAACCATATGTTCCTAGGGCTGTGCAAGTGCTGGGCACTTGTTTCTTTTGCACCTGTGTTTTGGATCTTATGCTTTCCTGGGTATGTAATATTAGCTTTCCAAAACAGGCACAGAAATGCTGCTTTCTGACTTTTATGCCTAGATCTGGCTTTAGCCAGCACTAGCTTATCTTTGTTCTGGACTGCTCTGAGGCACCCAGCTTTCATCTGGGTATGTCTCCCTTCAGGAGCTTCCTCCTCTGGCTGTGAAAGTGGGCCAGAAACGTGATTTTTGCCTCCTTTAACTATCCTGATAGATCTGGGCACTTGTTACTTAGACAATAACAAATTGCCTAAATTCAGGCTTCAGGTGATAGGTCTTGGCGGTTTCTAACCACCCCTGCTTGAGAACATTCAAATTTTTCCAGCTGTTGTGCCCAATACATGCCAAGGTTGTATTTCTGAGAAGGTACGTCCTACATGCACTGTGTAATGCAATGGTTCTCGCTGAAGATAAAACATATTTGGGCTTTGTCTTCTGCTAACACATTCTTAAGCAGAGTAGATCCTCACTGGATATAAATTAAAGTAGCTTAGTGCAAATCAGTGGAGAAATGCCAGTTTACACTGGTTAAGGAATATCTGTGCGTTATTAATCAGGGCTTAGATAATGTTGTAGAAACTTCATTCCTCAGCCAGAAGATAAATAGCTAAGTAAGATATAAACCAGTAATGAGTGCAGTAGGCCAGAAATACTGATGTGGAAATGTCTGAGATGTAGTTGTTGGCTGTGATAGTTTAATTTCCTAAAGGGCCAGGTGGTACCTCCAGGCACAGGAGGTTAGTACTGGGATCTGGGGTCAGCAACTCATTGCAGGCAGCATCAGGAGGTTAAATCTTAAGGTTTTTCTATGCATGGAAACTGACAAAAACAGCTATTCCAGACTATCTGGATTAGCTATTTTGGTGTGTTTCCAAGTGCAGGCTGCTTTGAAATGCTAATGCTTAAAGCTGTTTAGCTTCTATTTACAATAAGAAATAAAGACAACAGCCCACTAAAACTTGAAGGAGTGGGGGGATGTTTGGAATTAAAAAAAGATGGGGTGGCTTTTATTTTATTACAAAGAGTGACTGAGCATCGCTGGCTTGCACAAAGGGCCAAGATGATGCTGTGGCAATGAGTTTTCTGGTTGTGCTCTGGAACTTAATGAAACTGTATAATAAGGATCTTCTACTATGTAGGCTTCTGCAGAATAAGAGGGGGAAATTCTGTTCTTGTAGCAGGTGGGACAATGAATGGTGAGATTAAATTGCATCCATAAAGAGTCAGGCTGAATAGCAGAAGGAACTTTCTGGCATTAAGAATGTTACACTGCTAGGGAGGCTTTGTCTTTAAGAACTGGGCATATTTAAGAAGAAGATGGAAAATAACATTTTAGAACAGTACGAACGGGAGTAGCAATTCTGCCTTGGGATAGCAGATGGGTGAGATGTGCTGGTGCTACATTCCGGGATCTGTCAGGTGCATCTGGGTTATGGATGCACCCTACAAACACAACCTGGGATGTCCTGCAGTATCCTCACTATCTGTCCTGGTCTATCTGTCCAGTTATGGTATATGCCTGCAGAAGAGGCAGTCCCAGCCCTTAAGGGCTGCAGGGATGGGGAGAGGACTCTGCCAGCAGAAGATGCACTTTTGAGAGCAAGGCGAGATGCTCTGCAGAGAACTTGTGTGGCCATCAGGAAGTCCCAGGAAGCTGCTGTAATAAAGGCTCTAGGATTAACTGAATTATTCTACAAAAGCTCCATGGGAAGGCAATAGGATCCCAACTGTTCGTGTGCTGCTGACAAGGGGCCACAGCTGATCCCCATCATCCAGCTCTGCATTAGCAGTGGTCTGCACGTTGGGTGACCATCTAGAGCATTGTGCAGGCTGGTCTGCAGGGACTAGGGGCTATTTATCTTTTGGAGAACTGGAGTGCACCATCACAGATGGATCTATCTTCTGGAGGTATTTCCTAACAGTTTCTTTTCAACTTGAATTTGAATGGGCATAAGAGACTTAAATTTCCAGCAAAATCCTCATTTTAGCCTGAAGGAGGGCTCTGAAACACTCAATCTATGTCTTACTCTTGGCATGGGGGCTTTTATCATGCTATACTTCACAAACTGTGTGTATTTACAGCTTGCCGAGTGAGCACACATGGCAAAATGGATACTGCCATTCCTGCAGCTTGACTTGAGCCTGACCCTGAAATACCTGCTTCACTCCAGGGTACCTGGAGTTGCAGTTGGGCTGGTCAAGGGTTGTTTCATAGTGTCAGACTGTGCAGGATGCCCCATGGCATTGGAACAGGCTGCCCAGGGAAGTGGTGGAGTCACCATCCCTGGAGGTGTTAAACCTGAGTAGATGTGTCGCTTTGGGACATGGTCTAGGATCCAGGGAGATGTTGGAATGAAGGTTGGACTTGATGATCCTAGAGGTCTTTTCCAGCTTAAACGGCTCTTCACTGCCTGTGGAGGTTTTCTCTGCGTTCTGATTGGGACCAGAGGAGAGCTGGCAGGCACAAACCCCCATGGCATCCATGTGTCTTCTTCAGAAATGGATGCAGCAGCTTGGTCCTGCTTCAGCTGCCTTTGGGGAGAAGGAGAGCAAGTGTGAAAAGGACTAGGAGCTAAGGTAAGTGTTGACTGTAACGGGTACTCTAATGATGAATGGCATGAATGGACAATCACTCCTGCCCCAGCAAATAAAACCTGTCACATGGAATCCGGCATTTTCCAGGGAAATCAGCTTTCACTGCGGGCTGCCAGCACCAAATGAGCTTCATAAAGCACCTGCAGATCTGAGCGTCAAGCAATTATTCCACTATCTTGCCTAAAAACAAAAAGGGCCCTGCCCTTCGCTCACCTCCGACCTTTTCCAGCTAACATAAACTAATTATATTTGTGGTGGGAGGAGGAAGGGGGGTACAACCCACCTCCTGAAATCTTTCCGCGGGTCTTTGAGGGGGGCTGTTGGTGACGCTGCCAGATTCGTGGGGTGTCTTGTGGCACCTCCATCAGCTCATAGCTTGATGGAGCTCCTTTGCTCAAGTGCTTCAAGAGATCCAGGGGGGCTGAGCCCCACTTGGGAGCAACGGGGCTGGGAGCAGGACAAGAGCTCCTTTGTTCGGCATCACTTAGCAGCAATTACAGCCCGTCAAAACAGTTTTTGTTTTACGACAACGTGTTAATGGGCCCACGGTTGGGTGTGAGAAGTAACCCAAGCCGCATGCACTGAAGCGAGGTTAGAGGTTAATTGAGACTTTCTAACACAGCCCATGAGATTTTTGCAACCTTTTGCAGTGAGGGAAGTGGGGAACAAAAAGGAGATAATGTGATACAATTAGTTGGAAAGCAGGAGGGTCAAAATTCCCAGATGGAAAGGAAAACTGGCCAAGTGAATCAGGCCAGATGGGCCACCTGGACCATAACAAATGCCAAAAATAGCTTCAGTCCTTCGTCTGGTGGAAGCGGCAGTAGGTGGTATGTCTGTCCTTCACAGTGGATTTACAAAAAAAAAAAAGCAAGCAAGGTCAACATTATAAACAGCAGTAGCCTGTTGCAATTTGTATTCCGGATCTAGGATCATTAGTGCAGCTCATATTTCTATATTTATTTTCTTTATCTCAAAGTCATTTGATTTTAACACAGCAGCCCCCTTCAGATGTGCTTGTGGTACTGGTCTGCTGATAAACTTTGAGCTTTCCACCATTCGTGTTGTGAACCTCTGGAGCGTTATTAACTAAAGTGTTAATGCTTGAAGACAGGTTTGGTAGTGGGGGTTCCCCATGGTCAGCGTGAGGGTGTGTTGGTGTACCCACAGTAACCACCTGCTCCTCACTCACCTCCCTCTGCAGCCAGTGACTGCCTGGATGCTGCACCTGAAGCTGGGGATGATACTGGTTATGGTGGCCAGAGATGTGGCTCTGGGTTTGCCTTCCTTGGGAGATTGCTGGGGCTGATGTGCTCGCCCCCTTACTCAGTGCTGCTTCATCTGCTTCCGTCCTCCTCTGTACTTTGTCATTTTTCAAGACCTCTGCAGGGTGACACGTGTAAAACAGGTAAAAAATGTTCTTGTATTTGCCTCCCAGCTTGCACTGGAAATGAACTGCAAGGTGACTGGAAGTGCCAAGTCATTTTTGGCACCTACTCAGTGCTTATTTGTTTTCCTAGAACTAGTGTGATTAGTTTCCTTCACTACCTCGAGACCATATAAACTTCCTCTATTGGAGCTGAATCATCTGCTGCAGGTGCCTGTAACTCCTTTTCTGTGTCACATCCTAGTATTTGGGTAAAACCACACATAACAAGTATGACATGCGGGAAGCAGTGCCACCCACCCCTGTTGCATGTTTTCCTTTTCCTTGCTGCCTCAGCGGCTCGTACGTGCCGGACTTGACAGCCCTCGGTTGCTGCCTTCACCCTCCAGTGGGCTGAATGAGGCTGATGTCTAACGAGGAGCCGCTGCCAGCCCTGGGGTACCTGGTACAAGGTCAGTGAAGCCCAGCTGGGCTTCATTAATGAGGACTGGCCTGGTGGAGAAAGAGCTTTGGCAGGGGGACAATGGCACTGTGCAGCCTTCAGAGCCCAAAGCACCAGCTCGGCAACAAGGGGAAAGCAACAAGTTAGTAGGGCAGCGGAACTGCCAAGGCTGAGCCTGACTTGGCTGAGCTTGCCTCTCCCTTTTTCTATGTCTCCTTCCCCTTTTATGAGCCTAAAAGCAAATGTGGGGAGCAGAAAGGGGTAAGAGGAGAAATGGAGATTTAGAAAAACTAAGGCAAAAGTGAAAGGGGATAACATGAGTGGAAGAAAACAGATTGTTTTTCACATCTGTGGATTAGCTAATGTGTTTGATCTAACTCTGAGGTTCAAAGTGGCTTTGCAACTGTACAGACAGAAAGAGGGAAATCAGAGGCTTGAACTAAAAGCAAAGACCACCATTTGGAAGGTGTACATGAGAAGTGACTGTGATTTGGACAGGCCTGGCTATCCTCTGGCAGGATCTCACTGTGTAACCAGAACACTGCTAAGTGTTAAAAGTTGCGTGCGGCAATCGGTTCTAGGAATGGGAATCATCAACAGGAAACAAAATAAACCCCTAAGCTTTCATGGATGATCTCAAGCAGACAAATCTTGGAGCTCTAGGTTCATCCAGGATCCTTTCCTGTGCTGTAAATGTGTTCAAAGTGAGTGCCCTTCAGAAGATGCTGCAGTGAACTCATTGCAAGGGTACTCATGGTACATAATGAATTAGAGCCTGTGCTCACCATAATTATTTTTCTACCCAGGCGTGAATCTCAGATGAACACTATCCCTGACTTTCCCTGGCTCTTCCTCTGCTTTAGTAGTTCTTTGTAGGGCTGCACCTATACCTGATGGATGGGAAAGCCAGAATAGAATAAAGGGAGCTAAAAAGGACAGCTTTGAATGCATTACAAGACAAACTTGACTGCTCCTCCAGGATAGCTGCTCTTGTCATCAAGTATCTCTAAAGAGGGGAGTTTACCTTTCTCCCTTAGCTCTGCTTCTCCACTAATGATGCTTTTATCTCAGGTACCGTATGAGATCTCATGACACTGCTTCAAGAGTTGCTCAGAGAGTAGAATACACTTATATTATTTTAAATTCTATTTATCCAGTCCTAAGATTACCAGCGTAGCTTACAGTAGCCAGGGAGAATTTATTTTCCTTTCATTTGAATAACATGGCTTTTATTTATTGTTCTTGCTTCTGTTGATGGTGATTCGTTTGTTGGTTTATTTGTGAGTGGTTTTTTTTTCCCCCCTTCTTTTTGAAGCATCAGAGATTGGCTCCAGCTGAAGATAGGATGTGGAGTGACTGATGTGCTGGTGTTCCTGCTACTCTTAAGCAAACTTCCCAGTATCTGTCTTGGACGTTTCTTACTCTTCTTTGGCAGAACTTGGTATTATTCTTGGTTTTGTGGTAGTTTGTGCTGAAAGCCTTAGATTTTTCTCCCTAATGCTAAGGGGCTTCCGTGTTCTCTGGTGTTTTGGACAAACCTTTTGGGGATTCCTGTTGGCTATATCTTCACCTTGTGTATCACCTGGAGGTCTGTCTCCTTGTAAAAACATTGTGTGGTTTAAGCTGGTTCCTCCCATGGTAAAAATTGTCTAAAATATTACAATACAGAAAAAGGACACATTTCTGAGACTGTTGTTTCAAGCATAATTTGGCACTAAAAATGGCATTAGGTTAAGGCACATCTACTGCAAGATGTGGTGTAGCTTTGACTTTGTTGGCTGGCTGTTGTAGTTGGAAGATTTTGTGTTTAAACGTGCTGGTGTGAATAAGTTCCAAGTGCTTTAAAAACAAACTTGCAACAGCTACAATGTGGATTTCTTGAGGGCCCCATCAGAAAGTAAATCCACTCATCATGAAGGTCATGCTTGATTGCAATGGACGTGCCTCAGGAGAGGACTGTAAATAGTGGATCTCTGAATGTGTGTGAGCAAGAAATACTCCTACTACTGATCCTCCTGATTTTGCACCCAGGGAGGGATCAGTCATAACCTGGGACTGCAAATGGGTAACTCAGCTCCGATTCCTTATATTTTGGGTACCAGAATGTGTATGTTAGTTTTCTTTTGAATAGCTTTTTAGATATTAAAACCATATGATTTAGTTAATATGTCATTAGGAAAGGTTAAGAACATTGCTTGAACGATAAGCCAGTTAAAATAATAACTTTTGAATTTGGAACAGAGCAAGGAAGTAGGATTAATAGTCAGCTCATTTCTCCGCTGTGGATATTCAATAGTAGCTGAAGACTTCCAGCAATAAATATGTTTGTAAAGTTTGGGAAAAGCACAACAGGGAATAAAAATAAGGTTACTTAGCCAATGAAACCAGATTAGTCAGAATAAAATGCCACTTTTAAGTACAGGAACTACAGGAATACTTCTATTGTCCTTGAGTCGCCTGCTTCTGGAATGAAGGCTCAACTCCTCTTGGGGAGAATTATTGCTGCCCGGTGCTTATGCTTTCCTGAATATCTTTTTGAAATGATACTTGATTGCTAGCACGAAAAAATAAGGTGAAATTACAAAATTTAGATAAGTTTGATCAGCTCTTACAGGACAAATATAGAAATGGAAGAAAATCTCCAAACAAAAGAGTGTCATTGACATTTTTTGCTTGGTGGTTGGTTGTTGTTTTGGTTTATTTTTTAAATGTTGTCTTCTGTAAATTTGGCAGTTTGGCATTTTTTTCTCCCCAGATTATGATCTGGCTGATTTTAACAGCTATTCCATGCTGGTGGTGGTGTGAGTGAGTGAAGAAGCAGACATACCACTGTAAAAAAACCCAACAACAAAAGAAACAAACCACCCCCCCCAAACAAACAAAACCCCAAAACAACAACAAAAAACCCCAACCAAAACAATGAACTCAACTCAAAGCTCTTTTTCTATCCAGAGCTGCACAATGATGCTCCTCCAAGCAGCAGGTGGGGATATTGCTCCTACAGCATTACACATATACTCAGCATAGAGGTCTTCTGCAGAAACTCTTGCTTGAACCCCTGAAAGTTGAGTGTGGGATAAAGAGCAAGAAAGTACATTTACTAAGAGGCAGGGGTTTTAAGTTTGCCACCTCAGTGAAGTCACTGACAGCTGTGCTGTTAAAAACCCCTCACAGCCCCAGTGCTTTAGTTTGAGGTGTTTCCAAACAGACCATCCCCTGCCTGTTGCCTCAGAGGGAACAGATGGAAAGTGTTACCAGTAAAGCACGTTTTCATAGGCTTTCTGGTTCTCTTTAGCAAAAGCCTTACAAAAGTCTTCAGACAAATTAGTGCCTGAAGGTAGAGGAAGTCTTTAGCTGGGCTGGAGAACTGCTGACTCAGCCTGATCTCAGAGCCGCATCCAAGGGGACCTGCTTTCCGCCTTCAGCGTTTCCACCGTGGATGGTGATTCCTTCAGAATCAATTACGTTACTCTCAAATGTCTTCTTAAGTTGAATGAGTCCAGTTAAATCCCAAGAGTTCTTCATGAGCCATAGTTCAATGAGTGGCAGGCACAGCCAACAAAAGTCACTCTGTGACTCGAGGAAAAATGGTGTCAAATAAACCAGATCTTAGCTGGGAAGTCCACTCCGATGTTCTTCCTGACCCACACTGCTGAGCCAGCCCGTACATGTGCCTATGAGGAGCCTGAGGATGTAGGATGAGGCTGGGTTTTATCTTGGCCATGTGTTGACCTGTTCCAGCAGTGCATCCTCTCCGGCCACAGCTCTGGGCGGGGAACAGGAGTGTGACTGCACTGCCACAGCAAAGGAGTGAAGGGTTTAATGAGAGGTTAAATGCATACACATGTCTGTGTGTGTGACCATATGCACCCTATTAGCTGTAGAAGTTCAACAGAGTAATGCACATACTTAAAAAATACACAGTCACTTAAAATACAGTAATTTAGGCTATTTTGTGTTGTTTGGATTAGATACTCAATGAACAGAGTTAGTATGAGTGTGGTGAATTTGTTCTTAGATGGTTTATCTTCACCTGTGCTCTGCTGAACTTCATTTTCCTCCATCCCCTGGAAGAGCAGGTCTTCTCTCAAGTTTGGTGATCCATGTTTGGAGTGATTCCAGAGGTGCTCTGGGCTGTATTTGTTGTGGCAAACACAAATATGAGGATATACAATGAGACAGGGCTGACAAGCATCTCTGTCACAACCTGGTCTTTGCTTTGATTTCATCAAGAGCCCAGAGATACCATAAGAACAATCTCTGTGGGTTTGTTTGGACTTTGCAATGAAGCAAAGGGTAAAATTTTTGACTCCCATGTGGGGTTACTGCAACACTGATATTGCTGTAACATGAATATTATAAGGCCATATATAATATGATGTGAAAGATGGTGTGGTAGAGGATATGGACACCCAGAATCATGACTGTCTTGGAGATACTACACAGGGACTGATTGTTCACTGTCTCATCCAGCAGGACACTGCAGGGATACGGCATCTGCAGTGAGTTCATGGAGTCATTGCTTGGCCCATCTGGGACAGAAATATTTCACCTTGAGGCTAAAAGGATTTCATATGTCCTATTTGATTCTGCGTGCAAAATCCAGCTTGCAGCTGCAATATGTAGCATCCAGAAGATTCAAATTCATGCTTTGTGTGCCCGGAAGGTCATTTTAAAATAATAATCATTCTTTTTAAAAGGTAATTGGTTGGAGTTTTTTCAGGGTTTTATTTCAAACTGGGAAAATAGTTGGATTTCTATTTATCACTTGACAAGTTCAGGTTTGAAGAAACAAAGCTGGTTTTTTAAAGTCTGGAATCTCTTAATTGATACTTTGTAGGTTCTATAAAAGTTGAATATAGCTGAACTAAATTTTTCAAAATATATTAAAAAATTTGTTTCCAGGCTTGAATTGGCTCTGCCAGATTTCATCTCACAATGAATTTTTATCCTGATGTTGATTTAGAAACACACTTAAGCAGATGTACTGATTTAAGCATTTATGTCATGAGGGACTTTGCATATGCTGAAAATCAAGCAAGTTTTTAAGTCTTCTGACATGATAAGGAGAGAAATGTTTCATGATGAGAAGATTTATGGGGTTTTTTTTGAGAACTAGATATCCTGAATTTCCATATTTTTGTGTTGGGTGGAGTCTGTTTCTCTGAGAAAATATAATGGAAGTAAAACTCTTTGCACAGCAGAATAGTACTACTGATAATTAGAGAAATAACTGCTTAGGATCTTGTGCTCTCTGATTTATAGCCAAACATGACTAATCAGGGCAGATTTTAAGGGTAGGTGTTTGAAATTAGTCTAATTCAAAGCCCACTGAAGTCTCTTTGACTTCAAAAAGCTTTTGATGGAGCCCGTAGTCAGCACACATCTGATCTGTGGAGCTTGGGTGCTCATACTGCAGAATCTGCAACTTGTCATCTCAGAAAATGTGATTCCACACCCCATGCACAGAGCTGGTGCTTCTGGGAACACCTTGGGTCAACCACTGGGGTACCAGAGTTTTCTGGCACCTTGCCTAGTGCCATTACTATAGTAACTGGATCAGACTTCATTTATTTATTCAGGCTGGTGGAGTGCAGCATCTAATGAGCAGTCTACCTGGTTTTCCTTGTCATCTCTGTGACTTCTGTTGAATTTTATGAAACCATTAAGGAATAGCAGTACAATGTTCTGTGGTTTGCAATAGCTTAAGCTGAGTAGGGTGCTTACCAAAGGAAAAGGAAATAATACATATTTTCCCTTTGCTGATGGGTTTTGCTTATGTTGAGGGAAAGAGATCTTGATGTTGCAAATGCAGCCTATCTGTTTAGGTGATCCTGATGTTCCCATTTCTGTAGGAAGGCTGGTATCACACACCTTTTTATTCTGTCATTCTGAAACTTTTCAAAATGTACCAATATTTGCAGAGGTGAGAGAAGCAAGTAAAAAATACAAGAGAAATTGTGTAGCTTTACATACTATCAGACCTCCAAAAACCCTAGAGCTACTTGAAATAAAGGAAAAATCCCTGAAGAATAGAGCTGAAAAGGTGGGAAAAGACAAGAGCAGAGAAAAGGAAAAAAAAACCACGGGGAAAATAAAAATGAAGCATACATACTTCCAGAAAGTGGGATTTATTTCAGGTTTCAATCTTTAAGAAATTGAAACAGCTTCAACATTTTCTTCCCTTATTTTTTTTTTTTTTTTCCTTTCTCATGTGCCCTTGAATCTTAGGGAGGCAAGAAGAGAGAGACTAACTCTGACCTGCATAACAGAGCTGGAGCGTAGAGCCAGTCCTGCAATATTGATACCAGACAGTGCAAACTTAGTTTACTGAATCTTTTAATCTGTGTCTATTTATTTCAGCTGCACTGACGGTGTTTAAAACAAAATAGGATGTATTTTTAAAGGTTTTCTGTAGCTCAACTGCCTGGCATGGGTTTGATGGAGGAATGGTGGGGTGAGTTCCTCTGTTTTGCAGGATATCAGATTGACCCCTCCTAACCTCAAAACCCTTTTAGCTTTACCAGCCACTGCAAAGTCTCCAGATAATGCTGACTCTGAGCGGTACCATCTGGACTTCATTTGAATCAAAAGTCAGGATGGAAAATCCTGGGTAACTGTTGAACCCAAAGGCCAGGGCTGGAAAAACAGAACCCACCACACTTTAAAGAGGGCAACTGTGCCAGTGAGCACTGATGTGTCTCCCTCACTGGTGAGAAACCACTCACTGATTTAGAAGAGTTTTGTGTTGCTTTTTTTTTCCAGGGTAACCAAAAAGGCATGGGTGGAATATCCATATAATAGACCAGATGGCAGAAACAGATTTGCGTATGTTTAGCAAGCAGTGTACTTTTTAAACTCCTGCTTAGATTTTTTTTTTTTTTTAAATCAGCTATAAGAGCACATCTGAATTTTCATGGCCAAATATGAAGTTTAATCTCTTGGCTTTCTGTACTCTTTTATTTGGAGCTACAGGTAGCAGGTGTTTGCATTTTAGCTCTGTTAAGATAAAATAAACCAAAAGGAGGCGATTGGAACCTGAACGACAATATTACAGCACTGCATTAATTAATTATTCCAAAGAGGAGCCCTCTTCCCCATTACCAGTTGCTGTGGGTTTCCTTGGTGGCTGAAAAAGGAAGTGTTAAGCAATGTTTGCAGCAAGTCAAGTCCTGTGTGCTCACTGATAACATTGGCAGGTTTCTATATACTGTTTATATATGGTTGTGTGTAGAGATGGGTGAACCTCAAAAGGTTTTGGAGGTTCAATTCTAATTATTATAAGCACCTGAAAGGCTGAATGCTTATCTGGAGCACACAAAACCTCAAAGCCAGCTGGGAGGCTCCAGGGCAGAGCCTTCTGCTTGTCCTCCGGTTTGCACTGATCCGCAGTGCTCTACAGACCTCCTGGAAGCAGCAGAATGTCTTCTGGGAAGGCTCTGTGGAGCATGGCAGGAGTGGGATGTCTTTGATGTGGGGCTTTGTGGTGACAGGTGACAGGTCTGATGTGACAGAAATGGATCTCTTTAACTATTTGTTATAGGAAGTGTTGCAGCTAAGGGTAGTTATTAAGGAAACAAAAGGGTTTCCTGGCCTTTCCCCTCCACTCCTAAGGATGGTCTGAATTTGAATTGGGCTACAGCATCAAACTGTTATGTTGCCCTAACAATGATGGCTCATTTCAGTCTGCCTGTACCTCTGGCTGAGAAAACAGCCCAAGACAAGCTGTTGTCAGAGTATGAAATGACAGTGTTGATAAGCAAGCATGGCTGATAGTTGCAAAGATATCTTTGGTATTCTCCCTTAGCACTAGCTGATCATTTTGGAAAGATGCTTAATTATGTGAGCTCTTTTTATGATGCAGACTTGACTACACCACCCTTGTTGCTGCTTTCAAGCAAAGAACACTTATTGCTGTCCTGGTTTTCAGAATGAAGCTGGACTTGCGTTGCCAAATGCTTGGGAATTTGGGATGTCTCTAATGCTTTACTTTGATGCTTGCTATTTATGACTCATTTTCCAGCAGGAGTCAGAGGTTTTGTCTGAAAATAAGGATCCCATAGCATACTCTGTGACATCCAGACCTGCTTCACAAACATGCAAACAAAATAGATCACATAGAGAGAGCGGGAGCATTAGTCAGAGCCTTGGGATGGGAGCGGAGCTGGGAGTTCAGTCCATGTCTGGCACAGGATGCTGCTGCCGAGCTGGGAAATAAAGGCACATTTCACAAGACTGTCCTTCTTGTTGACATTCCAAGTATAATAGGAAAAATATTAACATAGTAAGTATCAGTGTTGACATCCCTTTGTCCAGCACACAAGTAGTCTTGGCTCATTCCTAAAGAAAAGGCAGAAAAAGCCAGAGTAACATATTTTTATCTTGTTTGCTTTTATTTTATAATCTTCAGCATCTTTTGTCTGCATGATGTAGGATAAATAACACCACCACAGCCAGGAAGTTCTCTGTTAATGTGTGAATGCTATTTCAGGAATACTATGTTATTTAAACATAACCAAAATTGTGCTTCTTTCTCTCTGAGCCCATTGTTTCTATACCCTGCTCTGCAAAGTAAATATTCTTCAATAATTTAAATATTAGTTCTTTTCCAAGTGAGATGATTTAGAAAACTTTTCTGGTCATTTAATTCACTTTTTCATCTGTCTCTTTTCCCACCAGCCTTTCCTCAGTCTGCAGTAATTTTAGCTGTATCTAAAATTCCGATGTTAACGGAATGCCAATAAACTACATTTGGTATGGCAAAGACCACTTCTGCTTCGCTTCTAGTTGAGATAAGGAGGTCAAATCAGAGTCTAATCCCAACCATAGCCACAAAATCTGAAGTAACCCCATAGACTTGGTTGGTTTGGGCCAGCTGCACTTTGAGCTCAGCAGATGCTGACTGGGAGTCTCTGATTGCAGATGAATTTTTGTTGTGGAGTTCCTGGAGTGTCCTGTGTAATGTCTGAGGATCTGTTGACAGAGTTGCATGAAATCCATCTCAAGTGATTTTTGTCATTATTATTATTATTATTATTTACTTCACAATGGATGTTTGCTTCTTGCAGCAGTGTTTGTGTGGAGCATCTCTTCCTAAGCTTTAGTATGCTGGGAAAATAAAACAACTGGGGACTACGTTGCATGTTCTTGATTGCTTGGTCTGTTGAGTGTTATTGGACACGTATCAGTGGAGGCTGCTCTTTAAAATAAAACGTTCTGGCATTTGCATGACCCAGAGCAGTAGCATTGGGGATGACAGTGGCAGAGGAAGTGAGTCAGCATCCTGGGAAATGATGACCCAGGCGGTGGTTTGACACCATGGGAACAGCACATTGTAGGATGTCATCTGCAAAAGCACCTCATTAAGTAGACCACCAGAGAATGATGACAGCAGAAGCAATATTTTCAATTCCCTGAGGAAACACAACTCCCACAGAAAACCTCCAAGCACTTGTTTATGGGAAAGTAATATCTTGATTAAGAATTTGGTTTAGTACAGGTTTTCTGACCATCCTCTTGTCTTCCAAGCCCAAAATGCCCTCTTGGTCTGGCATCCAGGCAACTCTGTGCCCCTGGAATAAATACCATTTAGGAAGATTGTGCTTCCTGCTCTGGATTTGTGGCAGCACTGCTGTGAATGAAGATCACAAATCTAAGAGCAGCTGTTGCTCAACACTCCAGAACAGGACAAGGCGTTGGGTTTGGTCCAGGCCTGATGTAAGCAAGACTTGCAGGGCTTGAGTATTGTTGAATTTGGCCTATTCTTCTTATTCAGGAACGGATTGTGCTGCCTACTTGGCTGGCCCAGTCCTTCATCCTGAGCCAAGGGAGGCTAAGACTATTTGTGGAATCTGAAAGTGAAATTCTGGCTCTTCTTGACTCAATGGGCATTTTGGTGCCGACTTCCACAGGGTGGGAATTTCGCCCTGAGTATCCCAGCTGTTAGGAATATTTTCTGGTTTTGTGGTTCTTTATGGAAGATGTTAGATGCTGTTTTCCTTAGCTCTGCTTCTCTGCTCGGACATAAGGGACCTGCCTGGATTATTTTAATTGGCAAATACATTTTTTCCAGTGGCTGTGGCAGAAATAGCTCTGTGCATGAAGTGCCAGGCTAAGTAGCTCCTGTTAAGTAGCCCCTCTGCAGTCCTGCAGTTAACACCAGTTGTTACTGCCAGACCCCTCTCCATGGGTTGTGTAACGTCCAAGTTTTCGGTGGCCGCTGCTGTTCCACTGTGTGTTTTGTGGGCTTAAAAAAAAAAATCATGGAGTTATAGCCTTTGTTTTGGGGGTAAAACAGGAGCAGTGAAATCCTGGCACCAACACAGGTGAAGGCAAATCTTCTGTGGGTTTAGACAGAGTAATAAGAATTTAATCAGAGAGGTCTGAAGGGAGCAAACACAGCATATTGCAGTCCTGGTGTGTGCTAACACCTGATGTTGTCTCTGCTGGTGTTGAACCAGGAAACATCACGTTTGGGGGGGTTTCCAGCAGGGAGCCACAAAGAGCTCCGGAGCTTTGAAGCGTTTCCGTGCTAAAGTCAGGGTAGGAAGGAAGATGTAGGTTTAGAAGTAGGTAAACTGGTTTTAAGTATTATGCTGGGCTTTGGGAGAGCTGGATTCATTCCTAGTTCTCACCTGGACTCCTGTTATGACTTAGGGCAGTCGCTCCAGACCAGAGTTTTAGCAAAGCATAAGTGATTCTGTGGACACCTCAGAGTTGATTTAGAGTCCTAGTTGTCATACAGTTCTGAAGGATTTAAAAATCTGAACACCCCTGAAAACCCTTGAAGAAGTCTTATCTCCTTCTTACAGCATTTAATACCTTTCTATGCTTAATATGTCTACAGACCTGCCTTCTTATCCCTTCATTCCACACCTCTGAAGGGGAGATAATCGTTTGCTTCTTTCATTCCATGCTTGCCAGGTCCACACTAGAAAATAAAATGGGCCAAGGACTCTCATCTGACTATGAAGGCAAGTTGTCCATCAACAGCTTGTGTTTGTTAACTAACTCTCTTCTCTATCAAAAACCCCACAACTCTGGTCCGTAATGCTCATTGAAAGTGGTCAATGGCCCATGCAGTTGGTGTTGTCTAGAAGACTGCAACGTGCCATAAGCCAGGACCTGTCCCCATGCAGACTATTGTGCAGGCTGTGTAGGCAGCCACCTGTGATGCCAGGGCTTTTGGCTCTCTTGGCTTCCTAGCAGTAGTGTAGTCTTTGTAAACCCTCTGGGGAAGTGCTGTGTGTTCCTGCAGAGGGGTAGGGAGAACCATTGCCTCAGTGGGGAAAAGGGCCATCAGCTTCCATGGCAGAGTTTTATTGATATTTGGGGTTGTTCAGCCTGGAGAAGAGAAGGCTCCAGCTCGGGGAGATTTTATTGTGGCCTTTCAGTACTTAAAGGAGACCTATAAGAAAGATTGGGACAGACTTTTTAGCAGGGTCTGTTGCAACAGAACAGGGGGTGATGGTTTTAAACTAAAAGAGAGAGATTCAAACTAGAGATAAGGAATAAATTTTTTACAATGAAGGTGGTAAAATGCTGGCCCAGGTTGCCCAGAGAGGTGGTTGATGCCCCATCCCTGGAAACATTCCAGGTCAGGCTGGGATTCTGAGCAACCTGCTCTAGTTGCAGATGTCCCTGCTCATTGCAGAGGTGTTGGACTAGATGACATTTAAAGGTCTCTTCCAACCCAAATAATTCTATGATCTTCTGAGCATAAGAGAATGTGGATGCTGTATGGAAATATTTGGAAATGAAAGTTTCCCAGAATGCTTCTATTTTTTCTGGAGCACAGGTTTTATTGTTCCTAAAATTTCCCAGGATATAGGTACTTCAGAAAAAATGGTAGGAATACTGATTTTTGGATGGGTGTAGTTTAATTGTAAAGTCCTTTTCCTGACCCAAATATTCAATCCATTCATCAGCCTTTTGCTACTTCTGGTTGGACATCAGGGTGGTCTCTTAAAGAGTTTTAAGAGTCTCTGTGCTGCACTTATTACATCCTATTCTATAAATGTTCACCTGGAATCATATTAACTTTTTTAAAATTATTTTTTTTTGCTAGGTCACAGTACTCATTCCACAAGGTTTTGTGTGCCCACTTTCTGGATGAATTAAAGGTTCCATTTCTATTTGGTAATGTTTTGTACCAATTAATATTTTTTTTTTTTTAAGCATCAGCACCTGTTGCATGACGGCTTCCTAGTTCCCTCCCCCATTTCTGACACAAGTAATTTATTTATTGAAGTTTTATTGTATTTCAGAGCTGAACTTACCTTTGAAAGTTTGTCAGAGAGGACCTAAATAAATCAATAGTTCACTCAGCAACGCCATTAATGTGGCTTATAAAACAAATTTTATGAATTTGTCACAGACCTTGAAAGTGATGCCAAAACCTTTTAAATCCAAAGCACTACTTTTCTTTCTTGCACCCCTTCTGCCATGCTGGTCACATTCTCTGTTTCTGCAGGAAGGTGGCTACAACACCAAGGCTGATTTTAATTCTTCGTAATATGGTAAATATACAAAGCTCTAAGGCTGTTGCCCAGATGTCAACGTCCTGTAAAACCTGTCAAGTTTGCTTCTTTAAAACAATTTATAGTCTTTAATTTAAGGACTGAAATGAACTAATTATCATTAGAAAAAAAAGACCTGCTTTCTTGTTTTATCAAAAAAGAAAGTAAAATTTTAGATCTCATTCATACACAAATATTTTACTGTTTCTATGCTACATATAACAACAGACACCTCACTCAGTTCAGGCTCAGTTATTCCACCTGAAAGTATTTTTGCAGCAATAGCTGTTTCCTGTGAGGAAGGGGAGATCCCTTTGCCAGGAGAGTTGTGGCCATGCTGCAGACTGTACTGACATAGTGATGCTGATTTAAAACAAGAGGCCACAAGCCTAAATAAACCAGTTGTAGCGTTATGGAAAGCCTCTGTGTTGTGGAGGGTCCTTGTAAAAAAGAATTGATCAGGAAATACCTTTTCAGTCAAAATTAAGAAAAATCAAGGATCAGGCTTGGACATGTTAAGGGGTTTTTTTTGACCTGTTTGTAAGACACGTATCATTTGTTTGTGCTGAAATTGCCTCGTCTCAAGAAGACTCGGTGGGATTGACACCAGTCTGTAGAAATGCATGTACAGGCTGCCAGGGCCTTCAGCTTGAATAGGGAGAGGTTTTCATGAGCAGTTCTTATCTTCTGTACCCAACCCAAGCAACCTGGCTTGGAGCAGAGCCCTAACTGGCAATCAAAGATCATGAAGATGAAATTGTGTATTTCAGGGCAGTAATACAACCTCTATGTGGCTGCTCTTCCTTGCCAAGCTGAAGCGTTGTCCTTTGCCAGTCCAAACTCTCCCTGTGGCTCATTTTCAGCTTCTTCAGTCAATGGTCAAGACTATTCTGTGTCTGGCAGGTCCCTTTGTGAAGTCTCGTGTGCCATGAGGAGGCTGAAGCTGTACCTTGCTTCTCCAGTCTTCATGCCCATTTTGGAAGGTCTTCCATGCATATCTTTGCAGAACATGCATGCCATTGCAGGGCATTTTAAAAGCAGTTTTTCCACCAGTTTTGATGGGAACTGAACTGCATAAATAGGCTGATAAAGACTATGGCAAAACCTCAGGCACAGACCAAGCTATTAATAAAAGTAGCAACTTGAACCATAGCTCATAGACCAGTCTGCAGAGCTCCCCTTAAGGCTGTTAGCACCTGAATGGCTTCAGTGTTATCTCTTCCCAGTGCTCTTTTCAGACTTTTATGTCTTTCCACTGAACAGCCAGCTGATCGTAACCAACAGGATTTTATTTTAATTTCCCAATAGGGTTTTTGTTTTTCTTGAAAAAAAAATGGCTGAGACCTGAAGGATTTTCCAGCTGGAAAATAAGACCCATCAGTTGGAAATTCTGACTAGATCTGAGTAGACACCTGTATAACACTTTGGATGTATTATGTGGCTGGAAAGGAATGTGAGGGTGAAAGGAAAATGGAGGGGGCAGGAGAAGAATTTAAGGAGCCTGTATGTTTTGCTTTTTCCTAAAGCTAAGTTTTATTTAAGAAAAAAAAGTTCAAAGATAAGTAATCTTGAGCACAATAAATTGGAATGTTGAGTGACAAGAGAATTTATGTTGGAATTTAGTACATGGGGATGCTGTGCTGAAACCAGCAGCGTTCATGTGGTGCTGTCGCTGTAGAAGAGGGAGAAAATTTTGGGAAAAGCGTCTGGGACTCGGTTATTCCTTTATCAATGAACTTCCCTGTTGTAGGGAAGTGCCATTAACTGACAGCCTGCATCGGCTCAGCTATTTTGGCTTGTTGGAGAGTGGAAAAGTGTGTATGGAGGAAAGCTGCAGTTAATTTGCCTCTTCATCTACCTCCCCTTTTCTCACTTTTCTCTGATGGGTCTTGTTATCTCTTCTGGTCACAGTCACTGTACATGGAGGCCAATGTTTTTATATAAGGAAAACAGAGATATGAAAATGTGTGAGGATTTTCTCCATGATGACATATTTTTGAATGCAGGTAGGCTGTAGTTAAGATAGACCTTTTTGTTAGTTGAATATGAAATAAAACTATTTTAAAAGTCTATTGGTATCTCAAAAAGTACTTCAGATCTAGTCAAGTTCTTCTCTTTAAGTTTGATGAAAACATAACATAAGAATTCTGTAAAAGTGATCATAGCAGAATCCAACCTATGTAAAACCTGCCCAAATACGTTGGTCCTTGAACATTAAACTGACCAAATGTGTTGCCTGCTTTAAGGTTCCCAGAGATATTTAGGTGAACCTGGGGCTTTCCTTAAGTGGTGGCACAGGTAAATGATGCAAAATTCAGCTTTGCTAGTTTTTACTTTTGTGTGGTTGAAGGCTTATTATTAGTTTCAGTATTTGTGTGAATCTGAAATGTGAAGAGAATTAGAGGATTTAAAAGCACTGTGGACTGAAACTGAAGGAAATATTTGTACAGCCTGCTGTGAGCTGAAATCCCCAAGCTTTGCACAGCTGTAGAGAGAAATCCACTTTGGAGTTTATTATGTTCAGACATGAATATAAAACACAAGCTCAAAAGTGCATGTCCTAGGAATAAAGAATTGGGCATTTAGGGAACGTGTTCTCAACAAATGTTATTTATACCTTAATTCATCAAGCGAGAAAAACTAAATTAAAAGTCTGGGCTGAGATTTTTTTCAGTTGGATAATAAGTTTATGATGTTTTGGAAACACCGTGGAGGGCAGAGAGGCAGTCTCCCCAAATCTTGCACTGGTGCAGAATGAAATCACAGAATCATAGAATGGTTTGTGTTGGAAGGGACCTCAAAGATCATCTAGTTCCAATCCCCCTGCCATGACAAGGACACCTCCCACTAGACCAGGTTGCTCAAGGCCATCCACCACCTCCCTGGGCAACCTGTTCCAGTGTCTTACCACCCTCAGGGTAAAGAATTTCCTTCTAATTTCCAATCTAAATCTACCCTCTTCCAGTTTGAACCCATTACCCCTCATCCTATCACTACAGGCAGGGCTGTATTTTATCCTGTGCCTGGGGCCTCTCACTGAAAGTTGTCCTCATTCATACCAAGGACAAAGCTAAAAATAATTGACCTGGATAATGGGTTATGAAATAATTATAAAACATTTTGAATTATAGCACAATCAGCATGGGTCTGGAGATTAGCTGTGATGCCAAGACCTAAAACAACTGGAATAATCTAGAACAAAACTCTACTTTAACTTGTTATTTCCGTGGTTTAAAAATACACCTTCTTACTGCTGAGTCCTTGGTGTTGGTGGTCGTGTTGCATCCTGTTGTTAGCACCTGGAGCCAAGCTGAGAAAATCCAGTTCTTGGCATGTAGAAGCTAATGCTTCACATCGAGGTGTCGTTGCCAAATTACATGGAAAGCATTCTCTTGCCAGGTCACTAGAAATTAGATTAATTGTAACACAGAAACCACGGGGAGGGAGAAAAAAAAGCAGTGTTTTGCCTCTGAATATCACTGTACACCTTGATTGTACAACAGGAAAGCCAGCCTGAAACAGAAACACTGGGCAGCATGCACAGGAGTATTTCCGCCGTGTTCCTGGCTCCTTGGTGGTGAGATTCAGTATGAAAGTGGTGAATGTGCTGGTACCAGCAACCACAGGAGCCATCGAGCAGGATGGTGAATTAGGAGTATGATTGACATAAGTAAATATTAATCAAGTTTCACACTATTAGTTTATTGTTCATTCAAAATGTAGATTGTATCTGGGTTGTACTCAGTGGGGCTAAACATGCAAAAAAAAGCATTGCCATGTTTGACAGCACCACTTTCAATTATGTTTTCTTTTCCTGAAACAAGTTTTACTTACAGAGGACAGGGCAGAAAGGCTCCAGCTACAGCCTCTTGCAGGAGGTGAAAGATGTGGCCAAGGTCTTTGTGAAAGTACAAAGCTGTGTTGTGCCTAGCCTTTGTTGGGGGACACCACTGTGGAAATCATAGAGTCATTAGGTTTGGAAGAGACCTGTAAGATCGTCAAGTCCAACCATTAACCCAGCACTGTCAGGTCACCACAAAAACATGTTCCAAAGCACCACATCTATGTGGCTTTTAAATCCCTCCAGGGATGATGACTCCACCACTTCCTGGGCAGCCTGTTCCAGGTCTTTACGACCCTTTCAATGAAGAAATTTTCCCTAATATCCAATGTAAACCTCTGTTGCTGCAACTTGAGGCCATTTTCTCTTGTCCTATTGCTTGTTCCTTGGGAGAAGACTCAGGGTACTAACCCTGAGTCTCAGTTACCCTATGTGGGTAGAGTGTTCAGCTTGGCTGCCTGAACAAACCTTCTCCACTGAGGTACAGAAACCAGGGTATAGAACGGTTGTCTTTTTATATTTTCCTTTCTGTTTTCATATGTGGAAATGTAAAATTTCCTTTGAGGCTATAGCCTCTAGGCAGTTCTTACCACAGATAGTTAATGCAGTTGAATAGACAAACTTTTCTGTTGCAGAATATTTTCCTCAGTGGAGGAGAAGCCACATGTGGATTTTCCACCAACCTTGAGCATTTCTTTTGTGCTAAGAGTGAGGGTTTTCAGGCATGTTCAGCTTCACTGCTCTGAGCTTGGCTATTGATTTTCCCAGGAGTAAGTTGGATTCAGTATGAGTGCTGCTCTGGGTGCTCTTCATGCAGACAGGCTGGAGAGGTGGCAGGCGTGTACCTTACCCAGCGTGCTGAGCTGGGAGGCAGGAGCCTGTTCTCCACCCTGTCATCCACCTCCTTCAGTACACTGGCAACTCTTGAAGACACAGGGCAGCTCCTGTGGCTTGATTTGCTGACTCTGAAGTGTTGCAAAGACTTACTTTACTGTTGAATAGTGTTTTGAGATAGGAAGTGTAACACGTAGCACATGGCATATGTTCCAATTTTATATTTCCACCCATGCAACATCAGATTTAATATAGAATGAGTGGCGAACAATAAATGGCAAATAACCAGTAATTGCTTTCTATACACATACCTTAGCTGTAGTTACATATGGTGTGGAAACAGGTGTTTCATGTGTATTCCCACAAATAAAACATCCGAAGGAGTAATGCCAGCTCTTGGCAAACAAATGAAAAAAAGGGATTAAGACTATTGAGGGAAAGAAGTGCTTGGAACACAAATATTAATAAATATTTGCATGCCTCCTGTGTGATGTTTGGCCATACACTCATATGTTGTCCTTCCCCCCATGCTGGGAAGTTAGCTTGAGTAAGAACTTGAACACTTAGCTTACACAAGGCTTACCTCAAATAGTGAAACAAAAACTGTCTTTAGACAAATGTAACAAAAAATAATTTTGGAGAAGTCTTCATCCATCATGGCAGATGATTGTAATTGTTTTGAGGGCACAAAGGAGCAAAGCTTTGGATGAAAGCTTTGGTCCCAAAGCCCCCAACAGCAAGTCAGTCTCTGCTCGTGCTTTGTATGAGGAAGCTAATTGAACAAAGTAGTTCAAATAGGATTTATTTATTTATTAGATGTGCTTAGAGTGTGGACTGCTTGAGAACACAGGCTTCATTTTACCTGTGTCTATCTTGAAAGAAATCAAACTACTTTCTGTTGACTTTGGCCACAAGCAGTATCTGTGGAGCAATCTCTCTAAGTCATTCCTCGTGCAGCTGTGGAAAATCCCTCAAGGTTAGCAACTTTCAGATGCAGTCACTTAAATGCTGTAGGATGCCTTTGAAAAAACAAATGGTTGTCCAAAAGCAGCCAGCATATGGGTATAATATTAGAGCCGAGATGGGAAGAGAGGAGGATCCTTCAAAGAGGACCATTATATTCATCCCTATTTTCTGCAGAAAATATTTCCTGTTCTATAAAAAGACAGAATGACTAGTGTGTAACATAAACCTATAATAGAACAAATACTTCAAAGACACCTTGGGCCTGCTAGTAAATTCATGCTGCCCCCTCTTCAGGACAGTAGCTGAGAACGTTGTTCAGCAGTTTGTATCAGTGCATGCTTATCCTTTTCTGACATCAGTCTCTGGTTCAGGAAGCTATTGAAGCACATGCCTGATTTCCAGCACATGAAAAGTCCCATTGATTTCAGCCTGCAATATAAAACTAGTAACTATCATAATTATTATGATGCATTCCTGAGTCCTAGACATTCAGTGATTGATCATCTAATGCGCCCAACTGTATTTTATCCCAGAAGCAGCTTCCTTCTTGCAAAGAAAGCACAATAGCCGATTTGTTGCCTAGAATTAGAACTCGAGTTGGTTATTCAAAAGTTTTCTTAGGTCTAGTTATTTAAAGGTCTAGCTGATCACCTCTTGCATCCTGTTAAAAGCAGTCCACAAACTGCCAGCTGTGTGGATAAAATCTCACGCCTTTTCCACTTCCCGTAGGTTTCCTCAAAGTCTTCAGCGTGAGTGAAGTACAAACATGGGCTTAAACTTAGTCCTTGGGGTTTTTTTATGATCCTAGAAGGGCTCTGATGCCTCCTGCAAAACAGATGATGCTTCTGTATTGTTGGAGGACGTGAATAATTAAAGCATGTGTTGTGTCTTAGCTGTTGCAGTTTTGGAAGGGGGTCTGTTTGTGGCTGGATCCTTGCTCTTATCTGCAGCACAGAAAATGCACACCCAGTAGACTTTGGCAAACAAATTCACAACTTCATCGTTAACTGGCTGTCAAAAATTTGGAAGCAAAACACAGGAGGCGGTTAGGAAATCAAAGTATGATGTGTTTTTAATCACGAAACACAAGGAAATTTTAAAAAATTTATGAGTAGTAAATCTATATTGTTGGTACCAAATGGCTCCCTTTGCAGTCCTTTAATGTAACACCTGCACTTCCTCTCCCTGAGTAACGACCCATTTTTTGACTGCCTGAGGAGTGCTGCAAAAGTAGGTTTGCAGGCTCAGGAGAACAAAGCCAGGTTCCCAGACTGAGCCCTGACTGCACTTTAGGATTCCATTTACAGTCTGTTTGGTTTGTAATTCAAATCGCTCCAAACCAGAGTTAATGTTTAGACCACAGCCACCTGAAATTTGCTTCAGGGCTGAAGCCCAGCCAGATTGCAAATGGAGGAAACGCTTGAGGTTTGCTAAATACAGTTAATAGGGGATTAGAGGCTGTGTTTTTTACAGTAGCACGGGGAGGTCTGTAATAGAAAAAATATTAAAATGCAAATATACAACTTGAGCTGTGTTGAGCAGGATGCAACTGATTGTACTCTAGCCGTCAAGCAGCTATTCTTCCTTTCATTAAGCAAAGGGAAAATGAGAGGAAGAAGATAACAGGGCTCTGATGCAGTTTTTGATGAGGGATGGTCTATTACAGCCAGCTGATGGGAAATGACCCGGTGTCTGGACTGCAAGTTTTAAGATTTCAGAGATGATACCTGTCTTTCTGCTGCTCATTTGTTATATGCACAAAGGCTTGAGTGAGTCTTCGTTCTTGTTCTCTATTTGCTTTTTTAATGGACACATCCATAGCTCCTTGGGACTTCTTTGCAGTGTGTGTGTGCAATGCCTCATGCAGTGAGATGAGGTGTACCCGTCATACAAATATTTACCACTGCCCTATAAATCAGAGTCATAGAAACAGAGAGCTAGAAGCAGCCTTGGAGGTCGTTGAGCTGGATGAAACAGGATCAAGTGTAACTAAGCTGTGCCTACCAGACGTTTGTCTTAACATTTATTTAAAACTCCAGCGAAGGAAATTCCACATTTCTGGGTTGCCTGTTTAAGTGGTATTTATCTAAACTTTGTCTGCATAATTTCAGTGAAGGAGATTCCACACTCTTAGGTTGCCTGTTCCAGTATTCAGCACTGTAGCTGAAATGTTTTTCTGATATCTGGCCTAAGTTGCCTTTGCTAGAGCTTATGCTAATTCCTCCTCTTTCCTCTCCCACTGACTATGAAGAACAATCAATCATTCCTCTCTTCCTGTAATTCCCTACGCATTGGAAGACTCTTTGTCACGTTCACTCCTCAGTTTCCTCTCCTCTAGACTAAACAACACCCAGGTCTTTATCCTCCCCTCAAATGGCAGATTCAGAACTGCAGCTGCCTATTAGAGTGATTTCTGGATTGCCAAAAATGACTGTAGCCCTTAGTTATTTCTACAGAGCCAACGGGATTTACCCTTCTTGGAATTCTTTGCAAATTTAGTCCTGAGATTAAGAGGTTGAAAAGCTGTTGTGAATGTAGGAGAGACCCCACAGTTGATATGGTTAGAAAAGGAATATCAGAGGACTCTGTGTAATTCCACTGGTTTTAGGGCTGTTATGCAAGTCAAAAAGCGTGTGTGTGTGTGTGTGTATGCAAGTGGGTTTTAATGTCACAAAACTAGATTTTAAAGGATGAGTTTAACTTCAAAAACAGCAAAAGTGCTTTCTTGAAAGGGGGAACATGGACAGGGAAGAGCTGGCCATTTGGCTTGGGAAGGGAAACCAACTGGCAGGGATCAGGGGGCACACAGATCAGATGGAGATGCAGGGACCACCTTGGAGATGTACGCTTGGTCTGAAAAGCCCTTGTCTGCTGAAATTCCCAGCAACCAGAAGTGTAGGAACTTGAAGGCTTTTATTGTCTTTTTTGCTCCCTCTCTCCTCCTTGCCTTGCTACTCAATATGTTATTTTCTGATCTCATGTGCAATTTCAAAAAACAAATTCTGAAGAGAGCCAAGTTTTCCAAAATTCCTAACTCCAAAGACATTTCTTTCTGCATTTTTGCTTTTAGGGAGGAGGACTGTAAATCTCAGCTGTGATTCTCACAACCCCAGTGTGACTTTTTGTTGTCCTTACTAGAAAAAAGACGACTTTTAATTGGAAGAAAAACCAAAACCAAGTGAAAACCCTTCAAACTTTAAAGGACTCCCTGAAAGTCTAGACTAGACTGGCAAAGATGAAGTGCTGGATTTGCGTTTTTTCTTTGATGAAGGTCACATTGCTGAAAAAGAGTTTGTCTTATAAGGAACCACGTTTTGCTTTAGGAGAGAGATTTGGTCAGAACATTTTTATTCAGAAAAGACCATGGAGAGTTTCCGAGCCACTTTCTTTGGAGGCTGCAGGTGTTGGAGAGGAGCAGGAGCTTGGCTCTGCAAGCCCATCCTGCAGGGACAGTGTCACCGTGATGTATCCCTGCAGCTGGCACAGAGTATCTCCTGCTAAGTACAGCAGCTCTGGTGGCCAACAAATTTTATGGGGCAATGGCTTGGCTAGGTTTTTATTCTTTCTTTAAATCCAAGACAGGAAATACACAAAGCAAGACACAGATAGGCATCTTCTTTGATATCCACAGGGAACACTCTTGCCTTCTGCCTGGTGCTGGGGATGTTGGCATGAGAGATAAAATGATATTGCAAAGCCCTTGGCTGTCTCCTCAATCAATTTTTGAAGAAATCCAGATGATAGGCATGATTTTGTACACAATTTTAGCATGAACCCAGTTCTTCATGCTGTCTTCCACAGAGGAGGTGGGCAATGTGCTAGCTTACTTGTTGCCAGACTAAAACACTGGTTCTGTAGGATCTTGTGACCAACCTTGTCCATGAAACTGTGGGGAAAAACAAAAGCAATCAAAGGGAAAAGACAAGATTCAGCACCTATCACTCTGCTACTCTACCCAGTATTTAAAAATCTTCATTCTCTCTAGAGGTGGATAAGAATAAATTTCAGCCAACGCCTTACTCGTCCTGGTACTAAACAAGCTCCTTGAGTGGTTAAAGCAAACCTGTAAGTGTAGTTCTCTCAAGCTAACGTCAAAGTGATTCATCTACCTGGAACAGTGCTGTGAGCTGGTTTAATGCAGCACAAGTTTATAGCTGTCTTGCAGCAGGGTTCACAAGCCAACTTTCAGGACCGCCCCAATACAGTTGTGTTATTTCAGTATCAGAACTGGTTACTTCTTGTACCCTTTATATTTGGGACCTCTGCCCTGTCATTTAGTTCACAGTGGAGAACTGGCAAGAATTGTTTGTTGTTAGAAACATTAACCTATGGAAGCTTCATCTTTGTGCCTGTCTCTGATACCCCTACCCTTGTGATCTGTTAGATGGATGATCTTTTCTTCTGAAGACTTCTGAGTATCTGAATCTAACCTGGCTGATGTAGCTGAAAAATGATGTCTCCCCTGCTATGTGTAGAATATGGATAGCTCCTTGATATTTATATAAAGAGAATCTTATCTATCATACTGACACTGAAGTTGATTGCTTTGTACCATAGTAAAGAATCAGAGCCAGGAGAATTCCTAATATCTCACTTGGGAAGTGACTTAGTCTTCAAACAGATGATTGCTCTGATGATATTCGTGTTCTCCTTCACTGCTTGCAAATGGGATTTAAATCAAAGAACACAGGCACACGTTAATTATTACTGTTGATGATGGCAGTGAATTCAGAATTCCTCAGGGACCAATACGATTGACCACTCTGACCTGTGGTGTAAAACAAACCAAAGAATTTGACCTTTCTATTTTTATATTATTCCCTACCAAGTACATGAACTGTCAGTGACGTTAATCTGTGACTGAGCCATGAGCGCATCTTTTAGAAAGGCATCCAATCTTGATTTCAGATTCCAAGTGATGATAGAATTACAACACCCAGGAGAAGTTACTCTCATTTGTTTAAAAAAAAAAAAAAGTGTTTCCTACTTGAACAAGATGAGCTTCAGCTGCCAGTCAGTTCTGCATGTCCTGTCTGCTATATTACACATCCCACTAACAGCACTTCTCTGATCTAGATTTTTATAGAGTGTGAAAGAAAATTACTGGCATTTTTCTTAGGCAAAAAATCTTAAATGAACCCTAAACGTTTCAGAAAAAAATCACTGTTGATACTGAATTTTTTGTTTTAAAGATTATCCTTGAAAATATTTTCTTTTTAACTAAGCATGATTAAAAACTTCATGATGTTTCAAAGCAAAGGTACATACCCTCAAAGTTTTTTTTCTTGAGAAAGCTACACTGAGAAATTTTAAGCATTCTCAAACAACAAATGTCTTTATCTTTTAGATGTGCTGAAATCCTTCTAATTTTAAGCACATTCAAACTGATGGGTTATCTGTCACAACTTCAGATTTTAAAGTCCTTGTACAGACAGTTTACCTTATTAAGCCAATGCTCATACATATACTTTCCTCTATATAGAAAAGATAGGAGATAATTTCTTTCTACAATATGAACACTGCTGATTTGCACACATTTAAATGATGTAGAAAAGCATAAAGAATTTCAAAAGTGCTAGAACTAATGCACAAGTTCCCATTTCCCTCAATACTGATTTTCTTTGGAACTTCTGTATTGACTTCAAACATCCTTGTCATACTTTATCTGTAAAAAAAACCTCCAGATTTTTCTTCCTCAAAGCAGCCACTGAAACCCAGAAAGCTTAATCAGTGTGATGAAGTAAAGCCCAAAATTCATACAGTGAGAAAGCAGTTGACTAGAAAGTGAGTGTTTGTAAAATACAGATGCAAAACCCAGACATTTTCCTGTTTTGTTCTGCTGTTGGATTTTCAGAAACTACTTTTCTAGCCATTTCCTTGCCCATTATTCTTAATAAAGATTTTACTGGTTTATAGACTATTTTCTTTGGGCCAGGCAAAAGGTGCTAAGATGTTTCCTCTGCAATTTAAAGATTTTTCTTAAAATTTTTTTTGATGAGGGTAGGTATGTTATTCTGCACCAAGTGGGAAGTCTGATGGGGAAAAGCTTACAGATAATTAATTTGAGGAAAGTTAAAATATTGTTTACTCTTTGATTGACTCCTGGGAGAGGGGAGGCAAAAAATAAATGAAAACATTCCATTCTGTGAGTTCCAACTTTTATGGATTTCCCATTGGTAATGTTTCACTTACTCTGGTTAAGGACTTTGTGTAGTGAAGTAGGTTAATATATATAGGAAAGCATTTAAGCCGACAAGATTTGCTTGATCCTGGACCAGTAAACACAAGGTTTTCTGTTTAAGTCATCTGTGCCAGACACCCCTTTTAGACTGTCTATTTTACTTCCACTGCCGCAGCCTCGTTTAAGCTCTACCTGCCAACTTGCAACTTTGAGAAAAAAAAAAAAGAATATATTTTTAATTTGCCTGAGATCACACACTTTAGACCACAAAAAGGAGAAACTTCATGGCTGCTGCTGCTGCTTTTCTCCCATGTTACCAAGAAGGAGAAAGTGGAAGGGGGAGCAGGAATGAAGCCATGGGGATGATGTGAGAGGGATGGGAGCATGGAGTGAGGATGTCCTGCTTCCCAGAGCTGGGGACAAGCCTCCTGTCAGATATTTTTCTGCTACCATCCACTATGCTGTTGATGCACAACCCCTCTTACCTGACTTAAATATTCCTCTGGTCTCACCTCCTTATCTGATGGGCTGCTTTTCTTTTCTAAGGGAATGGAGGGAAGAAAAAAAACAACTTCCAAACTGCTGTTTCTTCCTGGCAGGTGTATAGCCCACTGTCCAGAAGCCTCCTAGCACTGATGTCTGCTAAATTCCTTGTGTTCATATTCCAAAGAAAACCACGGCAGTTGCCTTCAGCTGTTGCCTCTGTTGGAGGTCCTCATGGGGAAGCCAAGAGCTGGGGTGAATCGAGTCTTGTAGTTGAAAAATAGACCAGGATTTTTTGACTCTTCTCTTGGCTGTGCTATTAAATCCCCACGTGCATTAGATTCATGAAATGAAGTGTAAACATGTTTGTGTAATTAAAAACACACATAAATAATAGAGGTATAATATTAAAAGAAATAGAGTGGAAAGAGCTTAGGACATCTTCCTCCTGAGCTAATACAGAGGCATCATACACATTTAATTTGAGGTTCATCAGGGAAAACTGGAGAAGGTACAAGTCAGTCAGTCCATGTTATGAAACCTCGAGGATGCCGTGGCCACATTTTTTGAAGGAGGAAGGTGACTAATAATGCTTAGGATTCAAATCCAAACACTCTTTGCTATTAAAGTTGCTAATGCTTTAACCAGCTGCTAATGCCAATGGTGACAGTGTTTTAAGTCAACACAATTGAGTATGGAGGGATCTGTTTCCTTGCTAGGTCAGGATTCCTTCATGTCCTTCCTTTTCCTTTTATCTCTCCCTCAACTGTATTTGTGCCATGAAAGCATTTTTCTGGGAATCACTGGCAGGCACACTTCCTTGTAATCTTTCAAGACTTGCCCATCTGTATTATTTTGTAAGTGTTATGCAAAGTTCCAAATCTGTTGAGTTATCCCCAGGTTGTCAGTGTCAATCCTTTCGGAGAACAATTTCACAACCAACAGGGAAGTGTTTTCCCTTCACCTCTTTCTGCTACATCCCTTAATGCAAAATTGCTGATGGGAAAATGGGCCCCAGTATTTCCCCAATTACCTTTGCTAGTGTGCTCTTCTGGATTACTGATACTTGAGGACTGATGGATACAGCATAGGTCCCCAACATCTCTTCTAGTGTGAAGTGTGGTGCATGTCAGCAGACAGGCAACAGGACTAAGATCCTTGAGGTAGGCACTGCAATTTAATTCTGTATTTATTTGGTGGCTAACACAACACGTATCTGGTCTGAAAAGGGCTCCAAGTCATCACCTCTCTCTGTATATCATGCTTAAAATACCTTTATTTAACCTGAAGCTTTTTACAGGCAACAAAAAAAAAATGTGAATTTTCCCAGATATGGTTTACAGAATTTTTTTTCTTGAACAGCACATACTCCAGCTTTAATTTTACACTGTGGGACTGTCAAATCACTTTGATTTTTTTCTAGGAGACTTTTAATCTTTTCTCAGTACTGAGAGCCGTATAATATTATTTTGCACGCTCTTCTTTGAGCATACAGCACAGAAAATTAAAGCGTAAATATGCATCCTAATAAGATTATATGAATGCCTACAACCACCCAGCTTGAACAATGGGGTTGCCCAATTCCCCAGTTCCAGCACTGCTGAATGTTAATGAGGGATAGTCGGTACATGTCAATACTCCTGTACTACCCTGGAGCCAGAACGGTGATCTCAGATGCCAGTGACACAGTGTGTAGGTGAGTCTCAGCTGTAGCGTGCCTCAGAGAGCAGAGCATGATAAAGCAGGTTGAAAAAATGGCGGGGAAATAAGTTGATTAAATGAGAGTGAGAAATGGGACTGGAAAGAGAAAGGATCGCTTCAAATTGCCACTCACCTCTGCTGCTTTCACTGGGTGTTGAGCTGCTGGTGGAGAGAACATGACACTGCACACTGATAGGAACAACCCAGATAAAGGATCTGTGCTGTCATGAATTGAAAATCTTATGCTGCAGGGTTAAATCAATCTCTTAAATATCAGGGATTAAGAGGGGAATTTAGTGACGTTAGCTCTTACCCATGCCAGAGTTTGTTTTCCCCTTCTCTCTGACACCACTGCTCACCCAGGTACGCCTGGGAGCCATTTGGGAAAGCGCTTGCAATAGGTGTACCTCTCAAAATATGTATTTTTCAGATATAAAGATATCCCTGTTGTTTGCAGCTAATCTAAGAATAAGCATTGCTTAGGGTGAGGTTCTTTTCTGGCTGTGTTCATGTTGCACACCATGGGGTCTGCATCTCCTCAGAGCCCCATGGGCTCTTACACATATTTGTAAGAATGCACGTGCGTTCCTCAGTGCAAAACACTTAAAATAATGTGAAAGGTGAGATGGGGCCTGTGAGGGTGTGTTCCTGTAGCATGATGCCAAGGAGAAGTATGATACGGCCTGGGATGTGGGAGGACAGCGGGGTCAGACCTGCCCTGCTCCTGCCTCAGGGAAAGATCCTGAGCATGAACTATCCCAAGAACCTCAGCAGAGTTTCATCTTCTGGAGAACCTGTTGATTCATTACAAATGAGGGCTTGGGCCATTGAGTAATACAGATAATTATGTGTTGTAATTTTGCTATTATTGGAAACTGTCTTATTGTGACTTCGTGTTTGGGCTTACAGTCTGTTTTGTAGTGCAGAAGAAGGAAACCTTTTCACCAGTAGCTAAAGCTTTTCTTCTTCCATCTCACCAAGCTTCTTGTGAGCAGATCCAGGATAGAGTACATGCTCCTGTAATTCTCTCAATTACCAGAAAGTTTCTCCCAGAATTAACATCAGTATACATTATTTTGCTTGGAATAATAGCTCAGGTTTACATGGGAGTTTTATTTTGTTAATACCAGGTTGTGACATCTCACTGAAGCTGTTTGGTCTTCCTTGATTGCATCCTTTCTAGAAGACAAAAGCTTTAACTTTTTGAGTCCTGTGTATCGCAGCTCATTAGTTCTCATTTCATTGTTCTCATAATATCATATGCTTTTCGTAGCCCGGAATATGTGTAGCTGTACTTATCTGTTCTTTCCCAGTTGTTTTAACTAAAACAACATGTAGGAACCACTCTTGTCAGTTGTCCAAGTAAGGCACAGAAAATTGGAGTGGAAGCTTCTGCCATAAACCTCCCACCAGGAGTTGGAGAAGATGGTATATCCACAACCTGGTCTGCTTTGACTGTAGTGTTTTCTAGTCTTGACCAGAGATTGGTGTGCTCAGTTAAGCAAAAAATGAGGAATAAAATATTTCTCATCCCAAAGTTGCTGCCCACTATGTGAATTATAGAACATGTTGTGTTTTGATGAGATACCTTCTGTTGATAATGATACCAGCCCAATCTGTACCCTGTGTGAACTTTTTTCAAAGATGAAACAATTGAGTAAATGTCTCTTGGGTTTCTCATGAGTTAGAAGGAGCAAATGGTTCCCTAATTCATCTAGCCCAAGTTTGTCATTCCCTTTTTTTTTTCCACTAAAAAGATGCCAGCCCTTTTCTAAACACCAAAGGCAGATTTAAGTCCGTAGCGTGGCTGACTTAAAGTTTTAAACCTACTTTCTTGAAGGTGTTTTTATGAGGTTGTGTGAAGGTGATTTCTTCTTCTTGATCTTGAAAGGGAAAACGTTTGTTTCACTCGATATTTGTGCATAGGAGCAACAAAACACAAACTCTGCAAATCACAGTCAACATCTGCGTCTGGCTTTTCTTGGGGTTAGAAGCTGCCTTTCTGAAACACATCTTACTATTGAGAAAGGAAGGAAAAATTCTGGTATAAGTACAGCCACGCCTCTAAATTGATTATTCTTGTAGGATTTGCTCATCCTATTTTGGCTGTGTTATAAAACGCAGCGGGAGCAGTTCCAGCTCGAACACATCACTCCAGCGTCAGGCAGCCCATGATGTCACGAGGAATTCCTTGTCGTAAGGGACGTCCCCGGAGGAGAGTGTTTGCTCTGCTGGAGAGCAGCCATCCACCCACACACCCCATCTCCACCCAGCTACTCCATCCAAATAACCCAAGCAAAGGGAGTGCTTTGACTAATCGAGTGAGTAGGAGTGATGCCATGACAATACAATAGTGTGTCTGCTGTAGACTGTGCTTGATTTGCATTTGATTGTTTGCAGTCCTACCCATCTGTAGCCAAAGGCAAGAAGTGATAACCTGTCACGTTATATAAAAACACATTTGGAAAAAAAGTGGAGTAATGCAAGATAAATAAGGTATGCTCTCTGGATTTCTTCTTCCCAAAGAGTCCTGAACTCATTCCACAAGTTGCTGGTTTCTCTTTTTACTGAAGGGTTTCTTTCCAGACGGTTTCCATCTGAAAAATAAAAAGGAAAATAAATTTTTTAAAAGGCCATTTGAGTGAATAAAAGCACAGCCTATTGCAATTTGAAAAGAATTACTTAACACAGCATCAGACCCTTAGCAAATGGACTGGAAAACAAGAGGGTAGGTGGCATCAGTCACTCAGTAGTTGGACAGAAAGACTTCTGCTCAGTTGGGGCATTAATGTTACCTTATCTTGTGTTACATGGAGCATCTCTGTCTTCTCCTGTGGTGGTATGGCACAAAGTCTGAGCTGGAAAGAGTGGAGAATTGTGTCATACAGCTCAAAGTTCTCTTTTGTTCAACACATCCTTTGTTCTGTAGCTGACTGTCAATCATTTTGAGTTACACAATATAATTCACCTACAGATAAAGCTTGTAGCGTAATCTTGTTGGCTCTGTTTAAGCTTGTTTTGTTAGGGTATTTCAGGAGGTTTTCCCATCATGTGTACGACATGGCCTCAGAGGGACAGGATTTTCCATCCCTTGAATACAGAAATGGAAAAATGTAGACTGGAGAAGCCCTTGGCAAATGGAGGATTAAATACTCCCATACCTTAAAATTACCTCTAAGAGTCACGGTCTTCTAGGTGAGGTAAATGGTAAGAGGGCCAAAGTGGAAAGCATGGAAAGTCTTGATTTCAGTCAGGGGAATGAGAGCCAAGCCTCACTTAAAGGCAAATAGTTATAGATCTAGCTTAGTACTGAGGTGTCTCTTTTGTTTTGGTCTGAGCCTGCTTTACCACCAAGCCTAAAAATGTGAATTCTTCTTCTCTCTGAACAGAGAGCGTGGTGTAGTGTGGCAGCCTGAGGACCTCACTCTCCATGAGGATACCCTGAGCGAACCATTTCACGTGTAGTCATGCTGGGCTGAGAGATTTCCTCTAGTGAATCTCTTGCAGTGTAGTTTCCTTTACTCATCCTTCCCACGCTCCATGAGCTGCCTCATTGCTGCTGTCCCAGCAGAGCAGTGATCAAAGTGGAGACACACAAACCTGCTCTGCTGATGGTCCTGTTTCTCCATACGCACTTGTATCCTCCCCAGATTATTTCATGATGGCTGGCTGCACTCTAGAGCTGCCTGGTGAGCCTTCATCTCTCTGGTGTCAGACCTGTAAAATACTAATTAATTACTATAGGAAAGCATGGCTACATCAGTTGATGCTGGCAGATGGGAATGAGCTCAACTTGACATTTGAACTTGTTCCAGTGTTATTTGTACATGGAATCACCATGTTAATGCTGCCTGCAATCCAAGAAAATCCCTGCTGAGAGACAAGGTACTTTAATTTAAGCATAACACTGCATGGACATGACTTGCCAGCTCCCAAATTAGACCTAGCTTGCATCTAGCCAATGCAGTGCTGAAGAGTTGTAATTATAGACAAAATGGAGGTCTGTGTGCTCCTGCATGTGCATGACATGTTAAGTTCTGTGTGCTCATGCACGTGCATGACATGTTAAGGTTTAGGATCCTCTGAACTGCGGCTCTGGTGCCAGGTCATGGAAGCCTGTGAGACATCAGCTCGTTTTGTCTTTGTTTTGAAGTATCAGGTTTCTAATCCTTAGGTCTGAGAAGAGCATGAAAACTCAAATTACTTTTAACTGCTCTGGAGATACACAGGCAGTTCTCACCTGACTTGGTGAACTCTGCAGTCGTGATGGTGTAACTCCCTGTGTGGCCATTCGGGCCCTAAAATTCATATAGGGACTTTTGCTTTAGCTTAACCTCCTCCAAACAGCCTGAGCTAAACCAAAACTCGATCCTTCTGATGCACTAAGAATTTCATTTGATCTCCATCGAGATAGTTGTAACAGTCTAAATTTACACCCCAAGTTGTTCCGATAGCACTGAGTTCTGTGGATGGCTCGTGTGTGTGTTTAGATAGTTTGAAAGCATAGCCATAGGTGTGGGATTGTCCTCTGCATGCGAAATGGGTGTTGGCTTCAAAATCTCCAGTTCTTGGGGCCGGGCCAAGTCAATCCTCATGGAGTACCAGGTGTGTGTGTGAGCAGATGGCTGTGCGTGCCGAGAGACTTAACACTGAAAATAGGGATGGGCAAAGAATGTAAATAACCCTTGAATAAGAATTCTGCTTTTCCTTTGTTCGGAAGGAAACTTGGGAAATCGGTGAATTTCCACCGTCTGATTCTCTGAGAATACAAACATGATCAATCCGGAGATATTTTGGGTTTTCCTTTTAAAATTTGTGACAGTTTTTTATGCTGTAACCTGTAATGCAAAGGTATTTGCAAATGCTTAGGTATCTCCACCATCCTTTCTTATGAAAGCATGTGACATCAAGACTATATTTTCTGGTGGGCCTCCTCCTCTTTGCTGCAACTGCTTTCTAGAGAGAGAAAAGAGTCCCCTGAATCTTCTTCCCATAAGGGGCAAGGGAGAACAAGAGGCCAGGTTTGGTCCCAGGGAGAGCGAGGTGGCTGCATGTGTCCTGTCTGCTCCAGCTATGGCAGAGGAGTGGAGAACCCACCAGAGCTGTGGGGGACACTGGATGGTACTTTGCTTCTCCTGCCTGCGGAGGAGGCCTCTTCCCAATAGAGGGAGGCAAAAGATAGACCAGCAGGGAGCTGGTGATTCAATAGAAAAGATAATGTGTGTCGGTGTATAACGAGGGGACTTTACAAACAATTCCTTGGTGGTTATGCATTTAAAATGGATGTTTGGTTGACCTAGAGATATCCCATGGAGTACTTAATTTCTAGAGAAGTTTGGAGAATAGAGGATTTTGATTCCAGTGCTTTTTTGTTTCCTGCCCAATAACAAAAATCATTTCCATAATCTGCCCTGGGGTTTGCACTGTGTCTAATACACTGGTTGTGTGCACAGCCCATTTTGAAATACAATTTTTTGTTTAGAAACTGAAATTGTTCCAAGTAATAATACCTTCCCTCCAGATTTTCATTTTTCAGAAGTGACCCACCCACTATTGAATAATAAGGCTTGATAACCATAGTTTCTCAGATAACATGCACTGAGCTGCCAATATTGCTTTGGGACTAAATCAGGAAACCACTGGCTGGTGTTATGAAGAAGTCAGCTATCCAAATGGGATCATCTACCCTCAAAATCTTTTAAATAAGAATGTGGGTTTGAGATTGCCTTTTTTGAAGATTAATAACAAAACGAGCGTACAGATTTAAAGAACAGAACAAAACACAGCCATTTCCAGGTCAAGAAAAACTGCTCTTCAGGCCAGAGTAAATTAAAATCACACACTTACATGAAATCCACAATAAAGAAGGTTTATAGTGGAAACACTGACTGACCTTTAACAATAGCAGCGAGGCCAGCTCTGCTCTAACAACAATTGGAAATAACAAGCAGTAGCATTACAAGGCTGTATAGACCAGGGCAAGGTCTTTTCCTTCATCCGGCCTGAACATTCAAAGAGAAAATCCCAGAGTGGTTAACTGAACCTCATCTTTTTTCCATTAATTGGCCACAGCCTAGTGCTCTGAAGCTGACAGAAATAACTGCTGTGATATTAGCCCAAGTCTAAGCATTGCCAAAAGACATTTTATTTCAAACCTCTCTGAATTACAGTATAATTTCCTATATTGCTTACCTAAGAGACCAGGAAGTTGGCAGTCCATCTGCTTAGTGAAGTGCTCCTAGTTTTATATAACCTAAAACTGTATTTCTCCTATCTGTGAGAAAATTAAGTCATGGCACTTCCAACCAGGATGAGGATATGGGATTGTAGGTTGAGCTCAGAAAGATTACAGTGATCCAGTTTTTAGATTCAGGGCCTTGGCTGCTGCTGTGAGCTTCTCCTGGAGTCTGAATAGCTGGAAACAGTAAGATCCAGCTCCTGGATCTTCTTGCTCTGTGCCACCTCTCCCTTTGCTGGTAGGCTCTTCCTTTCCTTTCTCAGCAACGTGTGGATGATAGCAGAGACAAGCTATGGTAAAAACAGCTTGATGGCATGTAGGTCTTACATGGTAGGGTACTTTGAAGCTTATATAGGAGCCCACAGTTCAGATCTTTGTTGAATCTCTGGCTCTGGAGTGTGTGTTGCTGCAGGAGATATGTCAACAGTCCCAGTCCTGTACAGTCCCCAAGCTCTTGAAGATGAGGTTGTTGTCTGCTTGTTGGCTGCTACTCCCTAGAAAATAACACTGATACTCACTGTTGGTGATGAAACTTCACCTTTGGATGGTCTGGATTAGTATCCTTGTGACAATTTAAAGCAATATGGCTGTTTCCATAGCAGAGCTTGCTCATTTTCTGGGAATCTGTTAGGCTGTTCCACTCATCCAGATGTTTAATAATGCCAGTGAGCTGCAGCTAAGTCTCTCAGACAGTTCTGGTAGGACTTGTTCATCTTGTTTTCCTAAGAAGATAAAATGCTATGTAGTAGGTACCATTCCAAAAGCCAAACTTAGAGATGGATATAAGTGAATTTAAGAAGGATGAAATTCAGAGGCTGTCTAGATGAGTGCAACCTACTGCTTTACTTGAAGGCCTTTCAGTTATATATTAAACATGTGTACTCCCTGAACTTCTAACCTTTTTGAGTTAGATTCTTCTGGAATCATTGCACCAAGTTAAAAGATGTTGTATACATTATGTTCATCTGTTGCATCCATTTCCACTTCTCACAGATATTTCTGTACCAAAAACTCCAAAGATATGACATGTAGTAAAATAATTTATCCTTCTTTTTGGTTTTATGCAACAATTTAAATGAACTTAGATGTTGGTATAATGCTTAACTACAGAAGAGTTTAAGTTAAACAATGTCTGAAAGTGGTAATGCTAATGCCATGTGAAGCTTATGATTGTATTGATGTAGTTGATTCATTATTACAATAACAAAGAATCTTTGATGTAAGAGAGATTGTCCTCCCACACTCTTTCTTTCCATCAAGAAAAAGTTAAGCCCTTGCAAGGAGTGAAGTATTACAAGGGTTTTGTAAAAGGCAAAAATTAGAGAAGTGTGGACTGCTTGCATTGCAAAATACTTGAATGTTACATCAAATATTTGCATCTCAATTGTTCTCACAGAAAATGAATTGAGAATCTAATGGCATGAAATTATGTTTAAAAAGAAAACCAGCTGCCTAAATTTGCAAACTTGTATCTTGATTTTGCATGTCTCTATTGTTGCTTGGCCATTCTGATGGAAGTTAACATGTGATCAGTTGCAGCTGGTCCCTGAGATTCAGGACCTTTTGGTTTGAAGACACAGGGCTCCACAACAGTTACAACTAGGAATCTGTCTGTGTTTTTAAGAAGTAGAACATAACCTATGTTACTTTAAATATTTCTCTCCGAAGTGGATATTCTCTTGTTGTGGGTAGAAATCTAGAAGCACATCAAAATGTATCTGAAAGTTAACCCTTGGTAGAATGGTCATGTTTCTGATTTCATTTAAAAATGTTAAATATCTGTGTATCTAAATACTTAAGATAGCTTTTTCTAGGGTGAGTATTCCTACTCCCATGTTTGACTTACAGGATTTTATATACCTCATTTTTTATATCAAGAATGTCAACCCACCTTGAGAAAGAAATCAGGAGAATCAGTGGATAAATTTAGTGTGATACAGACTATAATTCATGGGAGTGTGTATCAAGATGATGATTCTTGCAGGAAGCTGGATTTACATTCTTAATACAATTTTAGAAGTTACTACTCAAGCACTGTAAATATTAGTAACAGTGGGCACCAGTAATGAAATTCTAGGTTTTTGAAAAAACATGTGCCTGTACTTTTTCAGCTGTAGATAAAATTTTTAGATCAAATTTAAAATAAATTGAAAATTATATTAAATCTAATTTGCTGCCATGAAACAGGTGGTAGGTGATGGTAAGTGTATGGTAGAGAAATACAGTCTTGCTTGCATACTGGGATTATATATATGCATACATAAACATAGATAAATATATGCAAACATTTATATATAAAAGAATATTCCCTGAGTAAAATCTTCCAAAGTCATAAAATAAATGTCATATTTTCCAGATCAGCACCTGTTGCACAAGCATCAACAATTTCTGTAATTCCCATAAGATTTCACTAGTAAGGTAGATGGAAATGATTTGTCTGATTCCAGTTTTTCCAGCTACCTTGCTTGAAGGCAAGCCAGAAATACTGGGAAAAGAGAATTATTCTGGGCATTTCAACTTCTTGCCAGAATCAAGAACATTGAATAGATACAGGAATTTGAAATAAAAGCAAGACGAATTTAATTCTTCTGACTATGCAATTCCATTCCAAGTTTAGGGCACAGATTTAAAATATTCTATTGCCTGAACTCTTGTGTTCCAGTCCTGGAAGGCAGCTGTTCTCTACATTGCAGTTTAAAGAAAAAAAAATTAAAAATAATTGATCTGGCAGTAGTTACTCATTCAGATCCTTTGCTATCCTTCTCAATTTGGTAGCAGGGTTGTCATTCAGGTGCTATATGAGTGCTGAGTCTTTTTACATACCAGAAAAGTAATAGCTGGAAGGAATTTACACAGTTCTAACTGTATTTGATACTGAAATCTCTCAGCTCTGTCCAACTGGGCAACATACAGAAGAGAAATCTGAAATGGGTTCCAGTGTTCACCCTTAAAAGGTGCAAAATAAAACTCCTGGCCCAAGAAAACATTTACAAAGGTAATAATAGTATTTCTGTGCTTTCCTACACTTCTAATCCTGGATCATGCATAAATGTCATCAGTGGCCCAGGTCTCTGTATCTGCCTGTGCAGCTGGAAAAGTAGATGAATTAGCTGAAGAAAATCAGGGATAATCCAAACTGAGATCAAACCTGACCTGAGATTAAAAAGGAATTGACAATTCATTGTTAGTGTTTTTGAGCACCTCTTAACTTTTTGACCTGGACACGATTGCACTATTGCTTCAAAAAGCAGGAAGTAGAAGATAAACCTCACATGGAAACCTCTTCCTCTGCAATTTCTGACCTAATTTTGTTGACAAACCACATGTATACACTCTGACTTGGAAATGCCAAGATGTTTATTTTCAGTCAAGATGTTTCAACATTTCAAACTTTAAAAAAAGTTCTGAACTTTTGATTCTGTGAGGGAGAAGCTCTTTAATATGAGGGTGGTTGATCACTGGAACAGGTTGCCCAGAGAGGTGGTGGAGGCCCCATCCCTGAAGACATTCAAGGTCAGGCTCGATGGGGCTCTGAGCAACCTGACCTCGTTAGAGGTGTCCCTGCTTATTGTAGGGTGGTTGGACTAGATGACCTTTGGAGGTCCCTTCCAACCCAAAATGTTCTCTGATGTTTAATCTTGATTTGAAGTGAAAATTTTCTGAGGTAGACGTCTTGATAAATTTTTTAATTGGCTCTATTTGGTGCTTTATTGCAATACTGTTCCTCAGTTGTGCACACTCAGATTTCTGCCAGCCTTTCAGCTTACACGTCTGCTCAGTGCTGTGCAAATGCAGGTTGGATATGTCCTGGTGGGTGACTGACTACCCAGTCTTATGAATAGTCATGTAAATAATAGGCAGTGGAAAAGCTGGATTCAGACTGACCAAGCATCTCACCAGGAACTGAGGTTTAAAAGATGTCAGAGAGTCTTAAAAACTTCCATGTGTTTAAGCTGATTCTGATCTAATTTATATCTGTTTACAAACTTTGGTTGTATTTATTCAGTTATTCTAGATTTACATTACCATAAATGACACAAGAATTTGGCCTATATTTTTAAACAGAACTTGTTCTCTCTCCCTGCTTGGATGGGACAAATCGTGTCCTGACTTGATTCAACTGGTTGTGTTTGGATTGAGGGGAAGTCCACATTTCCATGCCTGGGTATGTGGGGTATTTTTAGCAGTCTGCCCACAGGAGCAACCTTCTTGAGCAATAGGCTGAAGTCTGGGATAAGTAGGATAAGACAGGACAAGAGGTAATGGCCTCAAGTTGCAGGGGGGGTTTAGATTAGATATTAGGGGGAAGTTCTTTACTGAAAGAGTGGTCAGGCATTGGAATGGGCTCCCCAGGGAGATGGTGGAGTCACCATCCCTGGAGGTGTTCCAAAACTGAGTAGATGATGTTCTTCGAGACATGGTCTAGGGGTCAGGGAGATGTTGGACAGAGGTTGAACTTGATAATCCTAGAGATCTTTTCCAACCTAAATGGTTCTATGATTCTAAGTAGATGGAGCTGAGGATCCTTCCTTTGGGATGGCTCTGCCTGGCCGAACATCAGCGTGGGCCATCAGTGCTGTGCTCTCCTAACAGCAGCAGAGATGAGTTAATGATGGCCTTCAGGTCTCACTTTTCTGCAAGGACATCCTTTTCCTTGCAAAAGCACTTTCTGTAAACGACCTGGGGGTTTTGTGTCTTGAATTCATCATTTGTGGACAACTTCAAAGTGTAGGAGACATCACCAGGTGTTTAACGCCGCGATCCACAGGGATCAGGGAATACTGGGATGGCAGGAGAGGAAAGGCCTTTCCTACGGTGTGCTCACAACAGGGGTGATCTCCAGTGAGCAAACACTGCTGTAAACATTTAGGAAGGAACAGGCAGTGTGCCAGCAGGGCTTGTGAGTGATATACAAGGTGCACGCTCAGCTTTTGGCTTTGATTAATGCCTGCAAGAGGTACAGGCAATCGATTGCTGTCACGTTAATATTAATTAATGAGCAGCAATGCCTAACTCACAGCATCTGATAGTGGAGACCTGTTAATTCACTTATTCCCAAGGTTTGCTTGAGCAGATGGAAAAGGATTATTTTACCATATTTTCAATGGCAATTCAAGTCTATTTTTATCTCTCTTTTGGCTTGCATGAAAGGAGCCCGCCACCTGTTTTTTGCAGGTTGTTTTCAGCACTGCAAGCCAGATTAAAAATTGGCCTTTCCATAGTGCTTTATGGAAAAGGAATTTGTTGCTCTAGCACAGAATAATAGAAGTATCCAGGGCCAGTCATTGTGTGAACTCTGGCTCCAGTGAGCTCTTCTGGGTCATCAGGATCCCCACTGCTGGTAGCACCGTCTGCTCCACAGACTGCTCATGTCTCCTGCTTTTGACATGAAGCTCAAGAAAATGGAGGGTTGGGTTGTTTTTTGCATGACTCCATTCAGTGCTGACTTAAATGTCTGGAAGGATAAGGGTGATTTAGNCCAGAACTGGACACAGTATTCCAGATGAGGTCTCACCAGGGCAGAGTAGAGGGGCAGGAGAACCTCTCTCGACCTTCTAACCACCCCCCTTCTAATACACCCCAGGATGCCATTGGCCTTCTGGGCCACAAGGGCACAGTGCTGGCTCATGGTCATCCTGCTAGAGAGTTGCAGTGACTTTTGGGAACATTAAACTTTTTAGGACAGTCTTTAACAGGGAGTTACTTTCGATCTCCCCGGGGTCTGGCAGTGTCTGGTTTTAGAGTTTACCATTCTCCACTCTTTACTTTAGTGTGGACTATCTCTTTCTGATATTAATGACCCTTAGTTTTCCTTGCTTACCACGACCCTGAACTGGACACCTCCGAAACAAGGCAGCCCAGTGGAAGGCTGTCTTTTGTCTCAGTTTGCCAGAGAGGTCCAAGTTCATATCCCCTCCCACAACCTCAGATAGGTCGCCACCTTCTCCAGCTGCACGTAGAGTTCCTTAATATGCCACTTAAGAAATTTTAGAGTGGATAACCTTCAAAGAAACCTATGATGTTCTTGCCTGAATCAAGAGCTCTTATAGTCAGTTGAGAGGTTTACAGAATCTCTAAGATGTATTTAGATCCTTTTCCTTCTCTCAACCTTATTTCTTGCTGGTTTGAAGGTGTTACATATGACTGTATTTACAAGCACCTGACTCAGAGCTCCTTTTATTCATCACCAGGAACTCCACCAGAAGAGCTACATCAGAGCTCGGCAGCGGTGTTATTTATTCTGGCTCCTCTCAGGGTGACTTTCTGGGTGGGATTTTTGGTTGTTCTTGATTTTTTGCTATTTAATTGTTAGAATCTTTTCTCAATTTGTGCTTCTGGATCTACAGAAGAAGCATGAGCTCCCGTGTATCATGGGGTTTAGGCCCTCTTGCACTAATTAACTTGTAACTTCATCTTCAATTTTGCTAAATTCGGTACTTATTTTTGTAAACACCCATTTGTTCCACTGGGTAGCAGAGCTCTCTGAACATCTGGGAATCATCATGTGTCATGAATGACATGATGTATCCTCACTGTTAGACTAGCACAATGCTAGATCTGATGGATGGAAGAAATGTGTCAGGGCGAAGATTAATATACACTTTGGTTTGTGACTTGTGACTCACAGGGTAAACTTCGTTCTCTCTTTGATGGTATGAATCCAAGATCTGCTTTTTTCCTCTCCCATTTTGGTCCTGGTTTATAACATAGGAGCTTGCACTAATGAGACTTGAGCTTTTGCTAGCTGGATCAGAACCCTTCACTTCTATCTGGACCAACATGTCTAAATAAATCCTCTATTTGTATGGCACAGCTGTGTGCAAGGCTCTCTTCTGGAGATGGTTTGCTACCCTTAAACTAGATAACAGTGAGAATTTGGTAATGTTTGCTCTTTGCTGTGACTTTGGAATTGCCCATGGTACACTACCCTCTTTGAGTGCCCTCTGGCTGGAGGATTAAAGAGCAACCTGTTCTAACGAAACAAAAGCATCAATATTTGATTCCCCATTAAAGGTTCATGCTGGTATGCCTTTAAAATACCTGTTTGTTCACCATCCCTGCATACTCATGCTTCAGCAGCATCATGAAGAGGCCCTTTGGGAAGCAGCAGGATCATCTCTTAAAGGGAGGGTTGTAACTAAGCTCCCCAACAAATTAATAGATACAGGTGATGATATAAGAAATGTATTTTTACAAGCGTAACTGACACTGCAGAAAACAAGATATGCAGTTCTTGGATGAAGAAGCACTTCTTCAGGCACACTAGATCTAGGCAGGGTTTTTTGCTGTTGTCACTGGTTGCCTGTCACTTGATTTATGAAGCAGATTCATGGCACCTCCTTCAAAAGCTATTCATGTTTTGCCTTGGGAGAGGAACAACCTAGAATATGAATCAGAGCCACTGATGAGTGCTGTCCTCTGCCCAGGGCACCACCAGTCCAAGTAGAAAAGGGATTTTTTTTCTGGTTCAAGACATTAAGCTCCAAGTACATTTTGTGGGGAAATAGAGAAGGCAGCCAGGGACAGCCTACAGGTAAGGGCTAGAGCTCAAAGAAAGCCTGGAGTTTTCACAGCTTGTCCCCAGCCTGGTGTGACCAAGGGCTCCAGTCTGGCCAGTGACAGCACCGGCAGCTATGAGGAAAGTCAATGCTGGGTCCCCTCTAGGTTTCACACAGGGCAGAAATTTAGGACTGAGACACAATGTAAGGGCTGTGCAAAGCTGAAAGCTCCAGAGGAGCCCTGTCCAGGTGCAGAAGCATTCATTTCCAGACAGAAGCTCTGGGAATGTGAAAAGGTCACTGTCTTCAGTTATACTTTTGTTGTGTTTTTTTTTCCTCTTCTTTTCTCCTTTTTTTTTTTTTTAACTTCTTTTATATCTTTTACCTAGAGTCCTGGATTTTTCAGATTTGATTTAATTTTTTAAAGCACATTTTCTTTTCCAGGAATTGCATTAGCTCTGCTTTCAGCAGTCTGTATCACTATTCATTATTACATATTTGGTGAGCAGTGAGTAGGAAAAAAAATTGAGAAACTATTAGAGGCTGTTCAGAGTTGAAACTCTGGTCATTAGAAGGGAAATGTGACATTTAGTCTGTGAAGTTTGTCAGAATGAGGCCAGAGACAAGTGAGCAATAATGAGGCTCTTGAAACCAGTTTGCAGGTGCGTGGTGGTAAAATAATAAGCAGGTGCAGAGAGAGAGTCTTGGCAGGGATCTTGGTCAGGGTCTGCCCTGTTTGGCTTCTGTGCAAAGGAGAAAATTCAGTGGCAAAGGACTCAAGTACAAACTGTAACTTAAGCACCACAGAAGATTCAGGCTTGGTTTTTTTTTTTCTATTTTCTTTTCAATGCACTACCATCTTAGAAAGCTGAGGGCTTGTTCCTTGTAGCAGGAAAAAATGAGTATGACTCCTTGTCCTTTTGAGGATGGCTGGCTCTAATCTAGAGGCGAATGCATATGTTGAGGTTTTCCATAAATACTGAAACTTTTAAAAAGCATTTTCAGAGAAATTTGCTTTAGCAACAGTTTGGGTTCCTTACCAGTAAGTATTTGAGCAGATGGAGTAGACTTTGTGTCCCATTCAAGGACTATGCAAGGTCCTAGACAGCCTTGGAAATGATTGGAAAAAAGGTAACTCTACCATCACAAAATGTCTTTTGTTTTTGTTTAACAAGTATATACCAAACTAGGACAAAGAGTAAAAATATTGGTATCTTCTGTGATGTGGGAAAAGTGAAGTATGTGGCAAGAATCATGGGAGATACAGGGAGCAAAGCACAGAACTGATCCAGAATTGTATTTTCTACAAAGCATCTTTGTGTCTGAGGATGCACCTCTGATTCCTGAGCCAAAACAAGCAGCACTTCTTCCTGACCTCCCCAGCAGAGCTGTCTCATCACTTCCAATCTGTCCTCCAAAAAATATTAACCCTCTCTCCTTCTCCTCTCCATTGTCTCACCCTGGATAAAAATCCAGTTTCAAACAAGGAAAAGTTTTGTTTGAAACCAGGGCAATGAGGAAATGAAGATTAGCTCAAACCATAAGCTCGTGTGCCAGAAATTCAGAACGTACTGAAAAAACTGTATCTATAGCTTGTGTGTCCAGCCAAAACTAACCATCCCAGCTCCACAGCTGAATTTCAGCAACCACAGTCCAGACATAGTGGCTGTGGTGAGCTTTCAGACAATAGCTACTTTTAGCTATTACTAATTGCAAAAATGTAGTTGGTGACTACTCATTTTAAGACAACTGCAAGTCACCTGCTGACAATTTGTAGAGAGAAGAATGATGAATGTCCCCATTCATTTATTCAGCTCAGTCTCCACAGCTATTCAGTCTGCACCAAACTTGGAGCTTCTGCTGCAGCAGCAAGTTGTGTTTGTTGAGCTGAAGGTCCAGAGGCAGGACCTACAAAAGATGATGTGCAAAAATTGGTTACATATTGACCATCACAAAGCCCCTCTTTGGATGCTCTCCATTTATTTTTTCTTCCCCTGAGTCCACAAGTTTTTTTTAGTTCAACTGTTCACAACACCCTAGATCTTGACTCCACTGCACTATGTGGTGACCTGACCATATTAGGGCTTTTCCCTTCCTTGCTCACTTGTAGGCATCTTCAGAGTCTTCTAAAGATGGATGTCATGACTGTTTGTGTGTCCTATTATATTCAGTCATCCAAGAGGCGATGCAGCTTCTTGCCATGGGGAGTGACTAGGGTTGAACCTCCCCAGCCTGCTGTGAAGCAGCACCCAGGATTTTCACAGTGGCTAAGAGACTGCCTTAACTGGCAACCTGTGAGGTACTCGGGTGTGAACTTTCTCTCTGCTGTGTTTAGCTTTGAGGAGGGCATGCTGCAAGCTGAGGCAAAACTAATGTGGCTATCTGATCAACTGAGAAGATCTACAGCTCTACACCCATCCATATGGGCACAGAACTCACCACATGCCTCGCACGGGGGATTCTTGGAGCTGCTGTGAGTTGGCCTAAGCAGCAGGTAGTTCAGACCCCCTACATCTTTAAGCCCAAAGGGCACTGCAGGAATCTTCTGTGTGGTCTAGCCTCTACGACATTATTAGTAGGGGTTGTACTTGTCCTGCTGGCTTGTTTGCAGTAAGAGCTGTGTGGTCTTTGAAGGGCTCTTTGAAGTTAAGGCAGAGTCACGAGGACACAGTAAGATGAGCTCAGAAGGGCTGATTTCAGGTGGAGCTAGAACATTCGGGAGTCTAACTGGTCTCGGTGCTTGCTGCATGTATCATGCACTAAAGAAAACACGTGATAAATTCCAGCCATGCCTGAAAAGTAGTCTGTAAAAATATTTTAGTTGAGATTAAATTTCTGTTAGCAAGCACCTCTCAGAGGAGTGAAAACTTGGAGTACCTACACCTGAGCTATATCAGGCTAGTTTGTGCTTGCAGTTCTTTTGGGATAAGCAAAGGAGTATGAATATCCAGCTAAGCTGGAATCTACAATCTTTGACCAGTTCTCATTTCTCCATGTTCAGCTAGTTAGGCTGAGATCCCTACTCTGCTTTGAGGTTCCTTCTCTGCTCCAGAATTTCTGGGGAATCTCCTGGGAAAGTCATTCATCTTCTCCATGTCAGGGTTTTGTATCAGAGGAGGATGTCAGCACCACAGCCAAAAATCCTGAGGTGCTCACGCTAAGGTTATAGAAGCTGCAGAAATGTTAAATACTTTGTATTTTTTTTCTGTTGCTAAGGTGAATGTAATCATTAGTCACATCAGTACCTAATTTAAGTATGTAGTAAATGATAAGTACTCCTCAAAAGCAAACTTCCAGTAGGGCCAGCTTGTGATGTGCTCTCAGTTATCTCTGCTGCTCTATCCTGGATGAAACTAATTCTTTGGCAGACTTAGGGGAAGGGAAATTGGGATGGATGAAGAGAGATAAAAGGTGTGTACGTGTTGGGGAGAAGCAGAAGCTATTTGGTAGCACGATTTGATTATAGCAGCAGAAAGGATGGCACTTTATTCCAAGAATAGTAGCTCTCCCATGTGGATTTAGGAGGCCTGGTCACTGGCCAGAAATATACAACTTAGACTCCATGAAGTTTCTGATCAGTGTTTATAAGGATAATTAAAGAGTCTGCAGAAGTTGGTCTTTCCTAGAAGGTGAACGTACATTTTCCTCCATTGCTACTCTTCACTAATTTGCCTGATAACCCCCTTTCTAAAGGCTGCCTCTCCTACCATGCTGCACAGAGCACATGAATGTGGAAAGTAGTTTTTTTTTTATTTCATAAGTGCAAAGTGAAAGCTTCTATTATAGATTGCGTTATAAAGCAACTCCAAGAAATGACAGCAATATTAATAAAACTTGCTTAATTGATATTAGCATAAATGTAATGCCAAGTAATATCATCAGTATCAATGCTGGAACGGTTCCATCACATGCTCTTCACATATCTCTTTATCTCTTTCAGGTGATCTCAAAGGAGAATGCTCAGGGGGAATTCAGGGACCAGAGATTTAATGGTTACAGTTTTATAGTCTTTATCAGACCATCAAGGCTGACATCGAAAGATAGGAGTTATCATCTCCAAGATTTCTGTCATCTCAATCAACCTTCAAGCGAAAATCATTGCAAGACAGCCTCTGGTAAGTCTATGAATTAATCCAGATTTGGAGAATGTTATATAATTTGTTTTGTGTTAACGTGTGCAAGCTCTAATCATGAATCAGGAGTTTTCTGTGATAAATGCTCTAAGAAAGCAAATTGAAAATGAAGTCCTTTTTCCCCCAAACCAACCAACCCAAAACTGTGGTGTGTTGTCTAAACCATTTCTCCTAAGTGTTGGCTGCATAGCATGGTTATGGTAAGCTCATATGATGTGCAGAGTCAACCTCACCTTTGCAGGGAACCAGAATCTCTGGAAATTGGGATAATCCCAGGCTTTTCCTGTGGAAGGGAAGACTTGGAGGACATACATGTCAGCATGTACCTAGGTGGTTTGATTAAGAGGGAAGCAGTCACTGGGACTAGAGATGATCAGTTGTTAGGAATGTCTGTCTTTAACCTCTTTTCCTTACAACGGGTACTAAGCGCTGCTACGTGATAGATGCTTATTGTGGACTCTAGTACAGTAACCATTAATCTGTGGATTTAATTCATTCCCATCTGTTTATCTAATTTAGTGGGAAGAGGTTGGAAAGATATTAGAAAGAGGAGTACAGCTGGGTTTCTGTGGACTTTGCTAACACTGGCCATTAATGTTGTACTGGAGCACTGCTGGAAATTCAGCCCTTCCATCCTCAGCCATGTGGTTCAGAGCTGAGTTGCTGCGACTCTATCCATGGTTGGCTAAAATAGAACATGAGGTAGTTCAAGTTGTGGCGAGCAACAGCAGAGAGGGGAAAGGCCATTCAAAGGAGCAGATCTGCTTGAGCGTTACCTGTGATTATGTCCTAGATATCCTGTACCAGACATCTGAAATGGGTGTCTGCTCCTGTCGGAACCATCCACGTTGATAATGAGGTTGCTGTGGGAGCACACTAACTGTGATCTCAGCTGAGTATTGCACATCTGGTCAAGGTCTTGAGCTTTATTTATTTCTCTGATTTGGGACTTCAGAAGCATATACTCAGTATTAAGCCAAGGGCTGTCTTTGTTCCATGAGGCTGCCCCAGCTGGAACCTGTTGCTGGTCGACAGAGTCAGATCTTATATTGAGACTATTATATTCTTTGGCATATTACACTGCGTTTACATCTTTTAATTCACCCCAGTAGACAGATGGGTTGTTTTAAGAACCATGTGTAAGAGCTTTCATTAAAACCATTACAGGACACCAGATGGGGATGCAGAATAGACAGCAGCAGGGCTGCTTGCTACCATGTTGGACTTCTTGCGAAATACGCACTTCAGAAGCGCGTAACTCTTCTTGCCACTCAACTTTCAGCTTTCCTGCATTGTGGTGACCCAAATGCTTCTGAGTTTGTTACATTTCTGTGTACCAGTTCTATGAACAAGCTGAAATATATCTGGATTTCCTCATCTGAGTTTTCCAAATCACATCATTTCTGAATCACACTTGCTATGGCAAATATGATTTTGGTGGTGGTGGTGGTTTATGACAAAGAAATGTCAAATGCAATGGAAATGAAAGGTTAACTCTTAGGTTTTGCCTTTAAGTAAACAAGCAAAGGAATTGACTGAGAATTTTCAGTGCTGGGGTAAATTAAGAGACAAGACTCATCAGAGAAGTAGTGTCACTTAGATGTTCACAAGTATACCAGTATCTTAAGTACACCAGAGTCTAGAGAGAGTGCCAGTGGTCTTAAAAAGATAAATTGTGGAGGAATATGTTTTACAAAGAAAGTAGATTAGTGGATATAGTAAATCTAGACCTATTTGATTTAGATGTTTAACTGAAATGGTTTCTAAAAATCTCTGATCTGTGGAGTTTGGGCTGGAACTTGTGAACTTGGGCTTGGGTCTTCTGAACTAGATTCTCCTGTGTTTTTTCTGCCACAGTAGTTACTGAAAGAGAGACAAAATCTTTGTGACAGCAATTGTGTTGGTTTTTTTTTTTTTTTAAATTGAGTCTAACATCTGCCAGAATGAGTTAATAATTAATAAAAATGTAATAGTATTTGTTATAATGCTTTTACTGAAAAACAGAAAAGAGGAGGTTTAGGGCCACAGCGGCTATACCTGAATTCAGGTCACTTTTCGCAAATAGTTTTAGGACATATTTAAAAGTATCAAAATAGTTAATTTCTGTCAGATGTTGGCCTTTCCTGCAGGCAAATGCTTTCCTTCAATATTATCAAATATCCTATGTAATGTTTTGGTTTGAAACTATTTTTATCTGAAAAATGACCTAAACTTTAAGAGGTTTTCAGAAGGGTTAAGTAACTTGAAAGGAAGCTAAATAAAAGTAACTGTAACATTTTTTCTGGGTGGAAAAAATGTTGTGTTTTGGTTCAACAACTGAACCCCCAGATCTGTTCTAGCCAAAGGACAGCATAGCTATAGTTTCCTATATCTACAAATATTTGCTTCAGATTTTTTTATAACTTCATAATAAAATACTTCATTTTATCTTAATTTATCCATCTAGTTCATGTTGAATTTTTCAAGTTCTCTCTGAGAGGAGAAAAATTAAGATTTTCTATTTAATATCCCTGCCACAAAATTAGAGTAGTTCAGCATTCAGTGGAACTGGCATTCTGTAATTTTTTTTTAGCTGAAATTCTGTTCTTGGTGTAGGGGTGAAATACCGACATTCCTAAAATCAAAATATCCCAGGTTTTTTTTTGTCGATATGACTGAAAAGTAATTAATTTTCAATCTGTGTACATTAAACTGTATTTAGCCATATGTTTTTAGGGAGAACTCGATTTAGCCATATGTATGTAAGGACATGATATGTCTTAAGGCAGCTCAAGAGTCTGACCAACTCATTCTATCCTATAAATGTGGTTCCCTGGCTGGTCTTTCCCCTGCATACCCCGACCCAACTGCTTCATGTGACACCTAACACCAAGTTAACCTCAAAGTGCTCTGTAGATTCCAGTCTGGTAGGAAGAGCAATATTTAAATACCTATTCATTGTAGATCTGCAGTTAAATAATTCAATGAACTTTTAGGTTTTAGCTGTAAATGAAAACCTATAGCACATTTCAGAAGCTCATAATACTGAACTATGTGGCTTTTTCTAAAGCCAAAACTTCAGTTCTTCTTTACCTATTTTGCCTATCAGACTGTTTTGAGTGTTTTTATAACTCTAGATGCTCTTTCCTTGCTATGTTATCTGAAATTCCTGTCTTCAGACTAGTCCTGGCAGTGTGAACAGAGAGTCCCAGCTGCTCTCTCCCCAGGAGCACATCAGTGGAGATCTGCATCCACAGGAGCGAGCATGTAAACACAAAGGCCAGCACGCAAATCTCACCTCCCCGTGAACTTTGCTGTCTGCTCATTTATCCCTGTTCTAAGTTTTCTCTCGTGTTTGCCTTTTTCTATGATTTCTTCCTGTAAAGCCTGTGTGGGCTGGCTTCTAACTCCCGTTCAGTGCGATCTTCTAATGCAGCAGTTTCACCTCCAGCTTTGAGCGTAAATCAGCAGAAAAGTCCCACAGGTTCTTTGCGTTCTGTTAGAGGAAGGAAGGAGGAAGAGTGCAGATATTGAGCTAATGCTATCAAGCTGCCTAAAGCAGGAGAAGAGATTGATAAGAGAAAGCATTGTATTTACAGTTTCTGGCAAATGGCATAGCACAAGTCCTACTTGAATTCTTCAGAAATTAGTATCAGATGACTTAGGAACTTCTGGTGTATTTGAATCTTAAGTGGTTACAGATAGTTTTGCTCAGACTTTCCTTCAGTGATACATGCTACTTCTTTCTAGTCATTTGGAGACAGGTTGGGAGAGTCTACAAATTCTCAGGGGAATGGAAGTAAAATCCTGCACTCACTGAGGCTGAATGGCAACAGGGACAGAGAACCTGAGATCAGTGGTTGCCTCTCTTCTATGCATGCGTGTATGTCTATGTGTGTGTGTTCAGAGAGATTTAATTTACCTTTGTAACTGTTCAGTCTGATGTTGCCTTTCCTTTCTAAATATACAAGCTTGACCTTGCTGCCACCATCTATGATGTGTGCATGGTAGGCATCTGATCAAGTAAAGGGGCGACTTCAAATTAACATTATTTCTGTCTTCAGAAATAGGCTGTTGTATGAAGCACCTGAATGAATAATTTACAAAGAGGAAATGAAAAATGTAAAATAAAAATTAAAATTTAAGGCATTGTTGTCATCAGAGCTCCATGAAAAACATGGTGCAAAGGTGCCTCAAGATGACTGTCAGTGGGTAAATGAGTACCTAGACACAGAGCAGAGGACAGGAGGTGCCAGTGCATTTCCCATGAAGATGGGAAAGCTGATTTTCCTCTTAGACCCAACTATGTGCTGCCATGAACATGACTTGGTGGTTGGACCCACTTGCTCCACCATGATGAGAGAAGCTCAGAGACTCTTTCCTTCTTTTTTTTCTCTCTTTGAATTGCCTGCGTCTGGACTGGGAGCTGCACCCCGATGGGCAGATGCCTGTTGGATATGAAAGCTGTTCTCCTGCTCTGCTCCCACCTAGCAGCGGTTGAGGCCTGACACAGCAGAGGTCTGCTCGACTTGCTGTCCCTGTGGCTTGCAGAGCAGTTCGACATCCTCTGGCAGCCTCCTGGACTACCAAAGCGGCCGTGCAAGTGCTGCAGCAGGGACCTCCCGCCTCTGAGAGAAACCTTCCCAGCCACCCACTCCATGGCCTCATTGGACTCCTGGCTTTGGCAAAAGATGCTCTTCTGCCTGTTTGTTGCAGTTATGGGTTGGGTCATCTGTAGAAGGAGCAGCGCTTTTCAATCTCCCTGAGGTGTCTTGAGTCCTAAAGGAGTAATAACTCAATGGGATGGTTGGTGCTTGACAGGGACCTGGAGGTTTATTGCTGTAATTCCCTGGCAGTGTCTTTCACCTTTGGGGCAGGACAAGTAGGAGTTTCTCCCGTAACAGGAGTCAGAAATCTCCTTCAAGTAACATCCAGGCCAAGAGGCCTCTATCTGGGCTAGTTTTTTTTGAGCAACACACTTCTCAGGTTGTTTTTTTTGTGGGGGGAGAATCTCTAAGCTAAGTAAGAAGAAGATCTAGTAAATGGATTTCTTACAGGCTCTCCTTGCTGTATTATTAGTGTTGCCACTGATCAAAAGAACAGATGTAAATGCAAATAAAAGTAAACAAGTGAATAGATCTTTGTGTTTAGAAATAATGATGGTTGGGGAAATCCCCCTCTATTCTTAATCAACCCTAGAAGATTTTGAGACTGATTCTCCTTGATGTTGAGTCAGTGTTGTCTTGACACAAAGGAGGAGAGAATAGAAAGTTGCATTGTAAGGGTATTTTATATCCATTTTGAGCTGGTATGACTGATGATGAGTAACTACAGAATCAGGGTGTCTTTATTTTATGGAAATACTGATGTCATTCTCCTAAAAGTTATTTATTGACATACATAATATTACTATATTACTCAACTCCTTTTACTATAAGTGCAGCTTTTATGTCATGGTGACATTAGCTATAAATATATTATCTTTAAATATTGCATCTTACATGGTCTCAAAGAAAGCTCTAATGTCCTGGTGGAAACCGACTCTTAGATGCACAATATCTTTTCCATTATTATCTCACCCATGGGTGTTTTCTCATGCAACTAAGACATGTTCTGTGTGAAATGGTCCACAGAGAAAGAGGAAGCCTTTTCTCAGGTGCTGAAGTGCAGGGCTTGCGTGGGTGCAGGCAAGCACATGGGGTACTGGAGGTTGTCAGAACTGTAGGCTGAAGTTCTGCGTGTCATAATAAATACTATCATTCAGATTGCTGGTTAAGACTTAGTTTTGGAGTATTCTGATTTCTGGTTGCTTACTTTTGTACATTCAGGTATTCTTTTAAAGTTGTCTGCTGATTCTCTGTATGCTACAGGTAACACTAACAAGAGACTCAAGTCTTGTAGTGCCCTAAGTCGTATAGGGACCTGCAGACCATAAGCTGCCTTGGGGCTAAATCCTATTGCTGTTCTTGGTGACTTAAGCTGTGACAACCCATAACCTTAATGGCCTGGTGTGTGATCCCTCTTGGAAGTTGTGGGGCACGGTGCCCAAATTATACTTAGTTAATACCTTTAAAAGTTCCTAAACAGCATATGGACATCTGAAGAAATCATCTCTGTTCAACGCATTCCTTCAGTTCCTCTTAACAAGAATATTAATATAATCCATGTTTGAGTACAGTGTAAGTTATTTGGCTTTCTTGTTAGCATGTGTGCATAAATGTGTATATAATTTGCAGCAGTAGTATAGATTATTTACGGTACACATTGAAATACATGTAACTAGAAACTGTTTTGCATTTTCAGACTGTTGAGCAAAATAGATACATTTTTTAATATCTGTATATATATTGTCTATGAGTTTGTATGTACATTTTGACTAGGAAGTTATCCCTCAGTGTTTATGTGCATTCAGCAGGCTGAATGAAACACCCATGGAAGCTTGCCAGCTCTGCTGACGCAAGCTCCAGGCTCATCCTATAAACATTTACGCTTCTGAGGAACTTCAGTCACGTACAAACACTGGGACGAAAGAGACCTCATGGGTCACTGCTTCCAGTCCTGTATATGACAAGCAAGGCTCATAACTCTTCTCATAAAATAGCCAGGCTTTATTGTAAAGCTTTCTGAGTCTTCCTCCTCCATCCGCTATTCCATTATCTTGTTCAGTTGATAATTAAAAAGTCTTCCCTCGTTTTCAGCCTTGGGTTAGTCATGGACAGTTTATACCAATTTGTTCTTATGTCAATATTGTAAGTGCCTCTTCTTCCTCCCTGATGTTTAGCCAGTGACACCAGTCGCGCAGCTGAAGTTATTTATGTGCATTTGCAGCTTTGGGTCCTTGGGAGTGGATGTCCACATGTATTTTACTTCGGTACAGATAAACAAGCAGAATGACTTTATAAGTCAAACCTGTCAGAGTGATTAAAACAAAGCAGAATCCTGAAGTAAATGAGTCTCAGGTTGATAAGGACTGTCTGAAACAATTGTCCTTCAGCGTGCAGCTATTTCTGGACAATTGCAGCTGCCTGGCTTTGGTGCTCCATGATTTATAATCGGGAGAAGTCTCCTGCTCACATAAAACATACAGTGACACAGCCCGGTATAGATCTGTTTGTTGTGAAAGAGGATATCTGAGTCTATCCTTTATTTTCCTAGCAATAAATTACATGTAAGCTGGCAGAGCCATTCATTTCCACTTTGGGTCTGAAGTGAAGGGGTGGTTTGCATTTTGATGTTCTCTGCTCCAGTGCCGCACCAAATGTGCCACCTTGGTGTTCATCCGTGGCTAATTAACTTTGCAAAGATGATTTTTCTTGGCTTTATGAAGCTGCAATTTCTGTGACTTCTAGCACCGAGACAGCTAGGATTTAGAAAGATAATTTAAGATCAAATATGTTTTCTGGGAGCAGGGTAGAATGGGCTGCAGAAGAGCTGGACTCCCTTTCCCCCTCCTTCCCCTGCCCCATCACTCACAGGCAAACTCTGGCGTCCTGTGGCATTCTCCAAATAAGGAGGGAAGGTGGACACTGTATTTCAGATGAATTTGCCACTCGACTTCTCGGTCCCTTCTCTGAGGGATGTAAGAACATCTGGGACAAGAGCTGCTAAAGCAAGGAGTGACATGAGAGGGAGAGAGATCTGAGAGTTACAGGCAGGTGAGTGAAAGCTGCCATGGGAGATGGTTTGCACATTGAAATCACATCAGCTAACAGACTTAGCATGAAAACAAACAACTGAATGAGAGATATCTTTTTGAGGATGCTTTTCATAAAGCAGGCTTGATTTGCCATCTTCTAGCTTGTGTTTAATTCCTGAATCACCTAGGTGTTATTCTAAAAGACTGTCGCACTAGCGTATTTGGTAATATCAAAAAAGAAGAAATTCCTAACAAATAATTCTAAATGACTGCAAACTGACCTGATAAATAACATGCACAGAAAACTTGCTATGAGAGGATTGAGGAAAGAAACTTCCTGACAGCAGGTGTGCTTTCTGCAGGCTGACCAGGTTAAGTGGTGAGAAAAACTCCGAAGCAGAAAGTTGCTAGTGGTCCAGTAACACTGAAGATGGCATTTTGGGCAGCACTGCAATACACTTGAAATAACCCCATAATAAATGAAATACGATTTTCGTAAGAAGGCTGGCATTGCAAACCTGCTCTCTGTAGCTCTAGTAGAAGGTTGTTGGCAGCTTCACCCTGCAATGCCAGGTGATTTGTGCAGCGACTTGTATCAGCAGTTAAGCAATGAAATCAGGTGCCCTTCCCCGAGGCCACAGATGAATCACGGAATTACAGGGAGGAAAATGAGACTGGGAGTAGAGTGGATACAGACAAGTGAAGAAAGGAGATGGGAGAAGCTGGGGTGGACAGTTATCACAGAGCTTGGAGAATGTGTCTTGATGTTTTTTGTTTAAGTAAAACGTAACTAGTGGTAACTGGAGGATAAAGATCAGGATCCTATGTCAGAAATTGTTTGGGTAGGTGTCAGTTGAGAGCAGCTTAGTGGATGGATATCAGTGAAGTTGCGCTGACGTAATGTTTGGTGCAGTCAGAAGGAGGACCCAGATCTGTTCTCTTCCTGGTTACCTGGAATCCAAATGGACCTTCCTTTGGCAGTCACCCATAGGTTCCTGATATTCATAGTTTAATTCACCTGAAAAACATTAATAATATAAGTGCTGGTAGTATTCACAAGGGTTTATCATAACCTACTCTTAGGCACAGCTAGGTAACATAGAAAACAACCTTCCTATTTTTTTCTCCTCATGCTTGCATAGTCTAGGTTTTCCTGGCAGGTCACGCAGAGGTTTTCAAGTGAAATGTGACCTGTTTTATAGCTTAAGATTCACAGGATGGGATATTTTAAACCTATTTTGTAGTCATATTGCATTGTCAAATGACTGGTTGTGACACACTTCATAAATCCAGCCCTGCTCTGACACTGACAGTGATCCATGATGTGATAAAACAACCAATACATCCTCAGGCAGTGAAGTAGGAGGACGGAGGCTGGAGCTGAACATGAGTCTAATTCAATGACTAAAGTTACTCCTCCAAGTGTGTCTTTGCACGCCTTCGTTTAGTTAAGGCTTCAGAGTGTGGAGTGACTGTTTTCCCTAACATTTCCCTAACCCTCCTGTCCTTGCTCAATTGGTAAGATCTGGTTACATCAAGCCTGGAGATCTTCTGGCCCATCAGTATTTGTAATGAATAGATGTACAATCTTTGAAATGTAAATCATTGTAGAAACATACTCCTGCTTTTTTATGCCTACCCTATTTCTTACCTGGGCGAACTACATGCTTAATTCCTGCTAGTGTCTGGTGGAAAAAGCTATGATTGCTTCTTGCTTTTGGTAGCGCTTGCATATTTGTCCATCATATTTGGTACCATTTCTTAGAGTAGCTTCAATTCCTATATACTGAAATGAGAAATCAATATAAGGCAAGAATGATGAACATTTTTAGTAATTAAGGGGCTAACATTCATGCTCTTGAGTCCATGTTTAGCGCTGCATTGTGACTCAAATTCTGAATCAGCTTCCCATTGATTCAAATGTTGAATTGGATACCAAAATATGCACCAAAAACTTAACATTAAGAACTCAACATTTCTTGAAAGTTCAATAAAAATCATGGACTTTTCATAAAAATTAATTCCAGTGTCAGTTACGAAACCAATCTACAGGTTTCCTGTCCAAAATAAGATACTATACGTTCCTTTTTTATTGATATTTTGGAGAAAGTTTTCACATCCAAAGTGTCTTTGCAAACTATTCTCGGAAGGTCTAAATAAATATATTTCTTTATACCTGTAGCTCTAAATTAATCCAGATTTTAATTTTTTTCTAAATACTGACCATAATCTAATCCTGAAACAAGCGAGCCATTGGTGAGTGATCCAAATCTGCATCTCAGTGACAATTGTGAATAAGGTCTGCATTATTCCTGCTATAATTAAAGGAATAAGAAAGAACTCTACCAATGAGTGTCTCTCACTGGGAACAGGGATTTCATAACTGGGCACTCTGTGGGTTTAAGATAGGTCAAAATAACTTCATGGACAAAACTATGAATCTTAATAGGAAATTTTATTAGTGGCAAGACTAGTTTATTTATCAACTCCAGTTTACCAAGCCCCATCATAAGAAAATCTAGATCTATTTTCCTTTGGTAAAATACAGCAGGAAATAATTTTTGAATATTTTGAATATTTTCTAAAATATGTCTTAGAGGGTGTGATGCTACATGGATAAAGCTGGTGCTCTGTACCTTGCAGTGGAATAAATCTGAGTCGCTACCGTGGAGAGGTTACTCTGGTGCTCTGAAAGCAGGCTGGGGTTTAACATCAATTTTCCAGAGGTATCTGTAATATTCAATATATAATTCATAATTTTATGCAACAAAATAAGCATATTGAAGTAGACACGATGTGAAATTAGAGCTATTGGGAGATTTTTCCAAAGAGCAATAGGAGTTTTGCTTTTATTTCAACAGGATTGAAATATATCCCATTTCTTGTAAGAAAGAGCAGCAAATAATATTATCCTTTTGATATGGGGCCATTACTGGAAGCCATTATCATCACATTTCAGGTTACTTAATCAGCAACGTGAACTGATAACCCACATAAATAAGTGCCTCACTGCTGCCAATAGTGCTCTTGGCACTCCCTGAAAATAACATTATTCCTTACAAATTAAACCACAATAAGATTTTAAATGACAGATTAAAGGCTTTCTGTAGGTACCTTGAATACTCCCAACCTGAGCAAGTGAGGAGGGACCTACCATTTTGCAGGTATGTGCTATAGGTGAACTACGGTTGCGTTCCCTGATGGCACAGAAACGAGATGCATGTGTCCAAACATGCCAAGCAAATGCAGATGATGAAAAAGAAAGATTAACTGCTGAAGAACTACCTGCTCTTCAGAGCATTCCAGCTCTCAGGCACACCCCAGCTCGGCAGCATATCCACAGGACTTGAGGCAGGCACTCCATTATCTGTTTGGCTCTTCTCTGTTCCTGCATGGAGCAGCTTACATCTGTGATGTTGTGCAAGATGTTCTCATTTCATTGATATCCTTCACTTTTGTCGCCATTTCTTTAGTTTGAGCTTCTTCCCTTCATCTCCTTGTTGTTAGAAATGTCCAAAATAGCCATAGCTCAAGCAAAATTAATTGGTCCCATTATTTTTGGATGTTGCATTATCTAGTTATGCTTGGCTGGATGTGTGCTCACAGCCCACTTTTCACTGCTAGAGGTGAGAGAAAACTTCTCTCCTGAAGGAAGTTCTGATACATCAGTGTTTCTTCTCATCCTAAATTGTGACAAGAAGTCAGGAGATGCCAACCTTCCTGGTACTACCAAAACCTGTGCTTGGACAGAAGTTGTAAGACTTTTAATATATATATACAAAGGCAGCCAAAGGAGGAATCTTCAGACAGGTAGGGATGGGACAAGCTCTTGCAAGGAGAGGCAGCTGCTCCATGTCTGAACAGCCTGGCCTGAGTGTTGCTGAGGGGTAGCCCAGTAATGTCACTGGAGCAGCTCAGCTTGACACGTTTGGTCTCGTAGCAGAAGGTCAGGTTCCCCATGAGCAGACAGCATGGACAGGGGAGCTGCCTTGAAACTCTGCCTGCACCACTTGGGTCCCCAAAACCACAAGGGTGAGGAATTCCTGGGAATTTTAAATCGGAGGTGGCATAGTATTTTTTGCCACATTTTTCACTAAAACAAAATCAAAAGGTGGAATTTGTGACTAGATTTAAGTGCTTTTTATGTTACACCAGAATCTCGTATGAGATGTCACCATCACCATCTTTTGTGAGTTGTAGCCCAGGTGTTTCAACCTTCTTCCCTATGCTGTGTTTATGTGGCTTTTCTGATATATTGTGTGGGAAAGAGAAGTGATAGTTGATAGTTTGGGAGATGAGATCTGGCCAGGGATCTCAGAACTAAAGAAAGGACTAATGAAGGAGACACCTGAACTTAAGTGCTCTGCAGGGAAGAGTGATTTCATACTTGACTCAAATGGAAAGATCTCATTTAAGCTTTTTCTTTTTTTTTTTTTTTGCAACACTGGCTGGGAGAAAATAATTTCTCTCTGAAAAATTTTTGACCTGACCTACTTGTTAAAATTGAATTGAACTTTCATGGTGTTTACAAGCACTACCCACTCTGCCAAATGGGACATCAGCTCTCCAGGCAGGTACCTGAGCCTCAGCAGGCAGTTGCCCTAGTCATCTTAAGGAACTACCTCTAGATGTCACTCATGAACCCTTCTCCTATTTGAGGGATTTGCATGAGTAGTTAGGACATTTCTGACAAAGAAAACCTTCAATCACTCTGCTTGGTTACCAAAATATTTGTGTTCTGTGCTCCTTTTCTGCACTGTTAGTATCAAATAAAAGCTGAAGCAGAGAAGGTGCTTCTTCAGCAGTGCAGAGATACCTTAGATCATACAGAAAAGGATTTAAATTATTGATTAAAATAATACTTAACTTCAGTCAAAATAAATAAAGACTTCTGTAGTTTTTGATGCTGGTTGAACACGTTGGGAGAGCTCAGTATCAGATTGATAGTCTGTTGATTTATTTGGATAACTATGACTTGTTAGTATTTGCTTAGCAATGGATAGGGATGCTTGATATAACATTTTTCTAGCCCATGACTGAAGTTACTTAAGTGGCTATTTCCACACTTCGTAAGACTGAATAGAGCGGATCCCCTCCAAAATGTAAATAGTTTCTGTTAGATGTTTTCAATGGGTTTTTATTGGTTCTTAAAACAAATTCTGAAAAATCTTTGCTCTGAAAATTCTTTGCTTGCTTTTTTTAGTAATTAAAAACCCCATTCAAGCAGATCTATGTCATACCTTCAATGGGGGGAAAGTGCTCATATGGAAAAAACATTTCTATATAAAAGAAAGAAAAATTTCGATGGGAATATTTTGAGCACCTCTAGCAGTAGATATGGTTTCTGAGGTTTTGACAACCTTACCCTTAGTAAGTAGAATTTTGTTCTGCAAATAGTTGAGCTGAAGCCAGAGAGTCTCCTAATAGAGCAAAACACTTACAGTGCATGTAAGTGTATATGAATTCTTATACAAGCTGCGGCTGATAACTCTTCCAATTTATCTCATGTTTGGAAAAAGTTTGGCCTTGCGTTGTTCCAGTTCAAATGTTAATTAAGTGATGTGGTTTCCCACAAAACCTTCATTAAAGCTTTTGGGGGTTCAGTCAGTCCTGAACTACTTGAAGGACTTTTTCTTCAATGTTATCATATTGCTAATATTCACCTTCCATTGAAATCAAAATTAGTGTCTGGTGTCTGCATTGCAGCCAGGACTTCTAGAGGGGTGGCAGAATGGACAAAAAGATTCCTATTGCATAGTAAACAAAGCTTTTAAAGATAAATAGGGAGCAATGAATGTCTGGCAGCACAAACCAAAGCAGATCATATAACAATAAAGATAATTTGAGTTTATCACATAATTAACCTCCTCAGATGTGTAAGTGGGTATGTATACATATATATATAAATAAATGTGTTGATTGTTGCCCTTTTTATTTCCATTTTGCTTTGAAAGGCAAGGTCCTATATGAAGAGTTCAACAGCATAATAATTTTTAAAAAAAATTAATTTGGTTAAAATGTACTTTTATTACTAGAAGTGCAAGGGACAATAAAACACTTGAAACTGTACTGGGGTTGCTTATGGCCAACAGATTTTGCAAGTGCAACTTAGAAATAACAGAAGCTGCACTTTGATGTCATTGAAATTTCAAAGTTATTTAGGTTTTATCTGTAAGGCAGGAAAAAATATTATATTAGGTTGAGAGCATCTATAAAAATCTTCAAAATATTTCTGAAGAGTTAATCTTCAATGTTTATATGTACATAGAAATATAACCAGTGTTTTCTAGCAATACATGTGAAGAAGACCTTCCAATACCTGAAAGGGGCCTATAAGAAGGCAGGGGAAGATCTGTTCACAAAGGTTTGTAGTGATAGGACAAGGGGTAATGGTTTTAAGCTACAAAAGGGGTCCCCACTGCTGAGGTGATTCCTTCTTCCTGCTTCTAGAAATGGGTTGTTCTGTCTGGGTTTCATGCAGAGGCCTGAGTGTTCACAGAGCAGTTGTGAGGTCCTGGGGATGCGGTGGGGAAGTTAATTCGGTTTACTTTTTAAAACCTGTAAGTTTAGAAATACATATATGAAATAAACCAAATTAAAAAACAAAACCCCTGACAATAAAACCATCTGCTCATTCCTATAGCACAGAAAAGAGAAACTATTTCCAGGCTTCTGGCATGATTTCTTTTTGCAAGAAAAAACTGGAAACCGTAAAAATCTGGTTCATTATCTTATCATATTAATGCAGTCACTCTAATGATGAAAATTGTTTCTGAAATTACTTGTTGACACAGCAATCTTTGAGACTTTTGTTCCTGTTAGGGGATGCTGGGTTGTTTTTAGCACAGCAGCCTGAAGGTGACAATCAGACACCCCAGGAAAAACCTACTTACAGAAAAATGAATCATGTAATTAGAGATTATATCACAATGAACGTGCACAGAGGGGACAAAATTAACCTTTGTGCCATCGCATGGACTTGAGCCACTTGACTGATGAAGTGGAGCAGCTGTAGGTCACTGGGGAGATAAGCAGCGGTGAGCAGCAAAGTGCTTGGCAGGGGAGGGCGATCCACAGGTCTCTGCTGAGCCAAGAACAGTGGATGCAAAGTCTCAAGTTGCTGGGAACAGGCAGGAGGGGAACCTTTTTTTTATTCTTTTATGGTTGACACTTCTGTGCTCCTCCCTCTTTTTTAGCCTGTTTCACCCCTGCCTGTTGCAACCGCTGGTGCCCCCTCCCAGTCTCCTCCAGTCCCAGCCTTCACATATTACTCTGACATTGAACAGCGCTTGGCTGTTATCACTAATGTGATGGAGAAATGCTTTGGTGGTACATAGGCAGGTCATGCAGGGGTGGAAAGGGGGAAGGGATGTGGATTTTGTGCGATCAAGGACTATGGATACTTGTATGCAAGCTCTCAGTGGGGATGTGGAGGTCGCAGCTGTGGAGGAGATGCTAGACAGGCTCTTGCTGGGGTGCTGGCAGCGGTGGCATGATGAACCCAAATTGGTTGTGCTCCTGTAGAAAGCGTTGGGGATAAGCACGGCCAAAAGCAGGAAGCTCCTGGCCACACGCCCCAGGCGTGTGCTGGGGATGGCACTTTAAGCCGTGTTCCTCCAGCCCTCCCCGCCTGCCAGCCCCACCACATCCCCTCTCTGCCCTGTGATCTCATGGATGAGGGGGTGGGTGTGTGAGACAGAGGGCACGGGCCTTCTGCTCGGCATGTGGGGCTACACCAGGCGCTCCAGCTTTTGGGAACACTGCGCCGTGCAATGCCACTTCAAAGCAGGCTCTGGCAGCGAGGCAGGGAATTGTCTGGTGGGATTAAACCACATTGGAACCGTTTTGGAAAGAGTTCGAGTCTTTGATTCTTTCGTGTACAAAACTGACATCAAAGCAAAGTCCTGGTGTCTGTCAGATATGTCCTTCATCTCTCGGGAGAGATAAACCAGCCTCCTGTCAGTCAGATAACACGATAATTAGTGTGATAATGCATTTATCCTGGTGCTTACAATCCTTGATCATATATTGCAATTATGTATACAGGCCACAGCAGCCAGTGGCTTTAATTATAACCTTGATGGCAAAATGATAGGAAGAAGGAATCTTCCTAAGGGTAGGAAAATGAGTCTTTTAATTCATTTTTATAGATCCTCGCTGAATATAACAGAAGAGATTAATATGAAAGTCTTTGCCAGAGTGTTTGTGTGAACTGATAAATGTGTGTTTATAAAGAAACAATGGTGCATGGATATTACATTAATATAGGCCAGATATTAGAGCAATAGGAGATGGGTCCCAACCTAGATAGTAACAGCAGATAGCATAGCAGTTAGTTTTTATGTTAATCTGCTGCCCAGAAAATTCATTTGTAAGTGCATATAATAATCTTATTATTGAGATTTATTAAGGGTAGGTTTTGAAAGATAAATAGAAGATTTCTCATTCATTTAATCATTAACTCCTGGGTGCTTTGCAAATCTCAGCGAGAAAAAAAAAAAAAGATATTAATCTACTGCAATAATTTGCCTCTGTACCATAGTGGAAAAGGTTCCTGGATCAGGAAACCTGGTGGCTTACACCTTGTCTAGAGTGTGGTTTTTATTGCATATTATTTTGAGTTATCATGCATTATGAAGCACTTCTTTGAAATAAATGAAGCAAAGAAAGGCAGTGGGTTTTGGGAAGCAGGAATTGGTTGTAAAAGGTGTCGGTCTGGTCACTTTGGGAAAACTTAAGTGTAGATATAATCAGCTGGTTACAGGAGACGACTAAAACACACCTAGATGGGTTAGAACATGGGCTGAGCTTTGTCAGGACAGGAACTGTGTCTGAAGCTATAGGTCTCCATTAGCATCTTGTAACTCTCCCAGGGCAATTAGTGTGCTTAGGCATGGCTAAACACAGGGTGAGAATGGTGTTAAGCAGGATGAAAATAAACCTTCTTGACTGGCACTGTCCATTTGCTTAGTGACAGCTTAGTGATGATCACCACTGGGACTTCTATTGGTGGTGTTTGTTTCTTGTTCTTCAGTACGAAACTGTGTGTTTATCTGACTAAAATGGCCTCTAAACCTCCCATCAGGGGTTGGGTTCCTTCTCTGCATCTCTTTCTTGTAGGGTGTCTCCCCTCTCTCCATATGCCACTGCAGGGCTTCCCTCTGTAGCTTCCCCTTAGGCCCTTCCCAGCAATAAGTGTCTTCCAGCTTATTCTCTGTGCCTGCTTAGTGTCTGAATGATGTAATTCCTTGTTGTCAGCAAACCCAGATGCATGGTATATTTGGGAAGTCAGGCTTGCCAGGCAGCTCAGCCTCCACTACCCATGTCCCGAGTCCAGACTCCCAGTAGGTGACTACTGAAGCAATTTGCTATGGCTCCTTTGAACGATCAGCAGATCTGAGGAGCTTGGGTTGCTGAGCATGCACAGTCAGAATACACCCTGTATTTGCAAACCAACAGTGCCAACATGCTTAGTAAGGCTTGTGCCTTATTTAAAACCCATTTCAGATTGAAAGGTCATGATTTGGATCCTAGGCACATTCAGATGGCACCGTTGATGGGCTTGTGGTTCTTCTGCAGCAATCCTTCCACCCTAGAGCACCAGCCAACATGTCTGTAGAACCTCAGAGGAGATAAAGTTTCCCATGGTAAATATCCGTGGAAGTTCCCCCTCCAAAATAAGTCTCTGTAGTGGAAAGCCACACACATGCATGGGAAGAAGCTATAAAGCTTTTCTTATTGTCTTACTCCTTTGGTGTGTTGTGTGAAGCACTTTCTCCTGGAGTTTAATCTTACTGTTATAATATGCTATCTAGAAGATACTGGTCACATTATTTATTCACATAAAATTTCCATTTTTAATAGAGGAAAATGACATGTAAAAAAAAAGAAAAGACTACAGTGATTCCTTTCTAGAAGAAGCTTCTATCACAAATCCCAAACCATGTCTTCATACTACTGAGAACTTATACTGAAATTTAAAAATCAGCTGAAGTGGGCCACTTTTCAGCAGTCGAAGTGCCAAATCAAAACATACAAAAATTTAAAAAATCTTGTTTATGTGGGAGGAGAAAACCTGAAGCAGACATTGCAAATTTCTATTCTATGAGAAATAGTGGTGGGAATTGCTTAATGAGCTACATGTTTTGGTACATTATTGTTGACTCCTTATATCAATATTAAAGTGTCAAGTGGATCCAGCCAACTAATATAACTTTATATGCCATATATAAGTGTGTTTATATGTAAATATATATATATGTGTAAATATATATATATGTAAATATACATACATATACATAAAAGCAACTGGTAAATGCAGTATTTCATGTTATAAATCATTCTTTCAACCATCCATTCCAATAACACCCAATGTTGCAGATCTCATAGAATATTCTGGCTTAGCTGTGGGTGTTGCCTTATGGTCATGGCCCCGTGGGGATGGATTAGCCTTCAAGTACATGGGCTGAGGAGCTGCAGGGAGATGAACACCACAGTTCTCGCAGAGGAACGAGGGGATATTTATCAGTAGCTTCCAGGAGGTTGGGAATCACCTCATGAATATTTACATGTGAAAAGAGATAAACTGTGCAAATGTATTCCAGGACATCAGTTTACCTCTCTGGCATCTCTCTTGGTTTGAGGTAAACAGGAAGCTCCCAGAGAGGTGAGCACTGTTCCTGGTGGAGGACAAAAGAGTGAGAAGAGTAGCACGTGAGCTGGAAGGAGGCTGGAGTAGGTGTTATACAGGGGACTCATTTCCATTGCTCCTGGAAGAGGTAGCAACCATTGCAAAGGCAACAGCAGATGTAGTCGTAGCTGGAAGCAGCTGCAGGGGGTATAGGGCTTAGCTCCAAAATGCTGATCTATGTGAATTATAAAAATAGCAATAATGATGATAATAACAGAGTAAAGCTAGGGAAATACTGAATTATGTGGCTGTAATTCTAACAAAATGTAGGAGTCCTCAGACAGTGGTGGAGTTGTGGTTCTGTAGTTCACAGTTGCTGATTTCAGTTTTTAATATACATCCCTTCTTTTTGGCTTGTTGCTCACTTAGTAGAGACAAGCTGCCATTATACAATTAACTACAAGCTGCACAGCACCACCTAAAAAAAGCTTCCTCTATTTCACTTGCACCTAAAACCAGCAAGACCTGGCACCTTGTGAGCCTGCACGGGGCTATTACCTTCATTCCAAACGTGCTACAGTATGGCTCCATGCCTACTCTAATTGGGAATAATTAGCTCAAGCACTGGTGCATTGGTACAGCTTTTTGTGTTGGAGCTATACCACACACCTTCACTACCTCTGCTTTTGTGCTGATGCTCCACATTCTCCTGTGTCTCATTGTGGACTCTTCCACACACAGCTGTGTATTTGTTCACCAAAGCCTTTTTGTATTTCTTTGCGTTCCTGGGAGGAGAGCACACAACTCTCAGGCTTTTCAATCACAGCTTCCCTGTCCTCTGCCTGGGGCCAGAGAAGCTGGAAGGGGCCAATTCCACATCAGAACCATCTGGTGAATCCCGATCATCAGACTATTTACCTTTATTGTTTCTCCAAGCTGGGTTGCATGTGTTCTTAGAAGTCTCCTTATTTATATTTCATTAGAGATGAGAAGGATTAAATAAATAGCGGTGGTGATTTTTAGCCTTGGTAAGAAGATCTGCGGGGCTAGAAGCTTTCCTTCATCTGGGATCAAGTGGCTTTCTCAATTAGGCATAGATCTTGAGTCATAAGCATAAATCATTTGAAAACGGGATCTGTCCCTCAGTAAGCTGCTGCTTTCAGTTACTTTTTGCAGAGTTCAACCAAACAAGCCACACTTGTCCTGAAAAGCTCCAGGTTTTGCTCAGCACCATGTGAGCGTGTTCCACCACCCCTGGGGGCCCCTGAAAGTGGAAACGCTTTGGTTCCAGTGGCTGTTTTCCCAGAAATACTTCAGGTATTTCCTCTTCTCTGAGCAGTCTTAGACTCCAGACCCTTTCCTTTTTTAACTGCAGTATTTTGAAGCATCTCTACTCCCCTTGCTTTCTCCTTTCCACTTCTTGTTGCAGGCTCTCCAAAGTGTTTGAGTAGGCTCTTTTTGTTTAGAACCCCTCTTCAGCAGCCTTTCTGCCATTTATTTCTAAAACATTTCTTTCCCAAGTTGATCCAAGGCTAAAGAGATGGACATGAAGAAGAACAAAGTCCATTCCCATCAACAAAAGCATGACAGGCTAGGTTTCCAAGTCCTGAGATGCATACACTTGGATTTCAGTATGTGACTAAAAAACATACTTCAAGAAGCAACACTAATTAAAAAATAGGCCATATTAAGATTTCATTTTTGATCTGATCCTTACAGGTGCAGATGTTTCACACTTCACAGGGGAGGAATTTGGGACAGGCTAGTTTGTTAGGCATGCTACAGAAATATGAAAGGAAGGCTTGTCTAGGTGAGAGAAAGTATTTTCTGAAGTCAGCTGGCTTGCATCTCTTGAACATCATTTGGCAGACTTCTAAACAAATAGGATCCCATCTGTTTGAACCTCGCATTAACTGTGTTGTTTTGTGATGCTTTTTAATGTAGCAAGTCAGAGAATCAGGGTTTACAGCAACACCAACACAACAAATTGGGGCCTTCAGCATTTCTGTATTTCTGGTATTTGAAACAAAATTTATATTTGGAGCCCAAGCAAACAGACAGCATCACTTAATCACCTTTCTAATCATTCCCTTTAAAAAATGATTCCTTGAATTTTGTCCTCTAGCCAGGAGAACTGAGTTATAAAACAGCTTAATGCTAATTCTTCTTAGTTTGACGAGGCCTCATTAAATTCATACCTCTCTGAGTAAGCTGTTAAAAGCCACAGTTAATCAATGTTTTGGCCCATAGGTCCTCATTAAGAAATGTTATTTTTACCGAGAAATAAACTGCACTCCTTAAAACCAAGCACATAAAGCAAGCACACACCACTTTGCTTTGGGATCTTCACCGTGGCCAGGGTACTTACCCAGCACATAGTTCACCTGGAGTTGTGTGAAGTGGTTTATTCTGCTGAAAATGTACTTTGCGTATGACTCTTCTAAAAAGAGGATTATTGCCCATGGGGCATTGTATTAGCGGGGCTGAGACATCCTGATTCCAAACAGTCATTAAGCAAATCAGAGGTAATTTATACTGTGGTGAAGAAACTAATGCAAAGCCTGCCAGCTGTCTGGCCCTTCCAGTATGCCTTCAGACAAAACTTTGAAGGTTGGTTCGGGAGCAGTTTCTCTTCCATCGAGTTGTTGTTGTGACTAGAGGAGGACAGTCAAATTTGGGGACAGGCCCCGATCCAGCAGAAGTTTAAACATCTGCATAGTTTTGAGCGTGTGAGCAATCCCATAGGAGTCAACGAGGCTACTTTAAATGCTTAGAATTAGGCATGAGCTTAAGAGCTTTGCTGGACAGGAGCCACAGTAAGAACCAGCCCCAACTGTGACCTAAAATTAAAACTGGAACACTTTAAAGATTAATTAAGGCCTTGTCTACATGGGAAAAATTGTTCATCGTGGCATGAGAAACTTTCTTCTCATGGCATTTGTGGCCCAACTGGATCCAGACCATTTACAGTGGAGTCGGCTCTTATGAGGTTCCCTGACCACACTGGGGAGGTGTAGAGGGTATGGGAATGCACCCGATGTTTGGAAGCAAATCTTTCATTCACCAGCACATATGAAATTTGGATGCCTTCATAGTCATCTTTATGATAGGATCGTCCTTTCAACTCTTGGGAAAATGGCAGAACCATTCAAGTAGCCAGAAAGCAAGCAAACACATTACACACCTCCCTTCTTCACCACAACTATTGAAACCCCTAAATACCACAAGCCAGAACTATTTTCCTTTTAAAGCTTGGGGATTTGAGGACTTGGAAATCCATGGATCTCATTCTCTTTCCCAGCAGACATCTTCTTTGGCACTTCAAAAGAGAAGTAGAGTAGACGTGAACAATCATATTGATTTGTTGTCCCTTTTGCCTGCTGAAGAGAAGGAAGGGGGCTTGGTGTGTATGCTCTGACCTGAGACAACTTATGATGGAAAAGGAGTCTCTGGATAGCTGAAAGTATATGTGTCTATTTCTAATATTTTAATATTAATTTCTTTACAATGGTTTGCCTATTAGTTGGCATGAAAAAGCCAGCTAGTGGCTAAAGACAGAGAAATAATGGTACTTAGTGCTTATGTGCTGCCTTGCATTTGCAAAGTGCTTTGCAGACCTGAGGAGTAATTAGTCTCTGCTGGCTTCCACATAAATCTCAACTCACTTTGTACAAACCATGTACAATTTTATCCACTAAATAAATGGGTCTCAATTGTGCTGTTTAGGAAGGGCTTCCTAGAGGGGGTTGGAGGCGGCAAATGGAGCAGTTTGCTGTGAGGTTGCAAAAGGTCTGTGTTCATCTTTCTGCTCAGTATCCTAATAGACAGAGGGTCACAATCCCAACTTTTATTGCAGACCTCATAGGACCTTTATCTGTCCCTAAATTTCCTACAGTAAAGGTGGGCTGAGAGCTACATGAACTGTTAAATACCCTTGTAAGAAGACAGGAGATTCCTTAGGGCTCCTGTTTGCTGTGCACCCACAGCTCTGCTGCCTGCTCCCAGTTTGGATCAAGCCATTACACCACCTCCTGCATCTTTTGTCTCATCTCTGGCAGTTAGAAATGGAGAGCACCTGAAATCATTCAGAAAAAGGACAGCAAAATTTTCCTGGCTTTCATCCCTTACCCTTCCTACAGTTTGCTTGCATAAAAACTAGGGAGGACCTGAACCCAGGGACACTGAATTTATGAGAATTGAAAAAAAACCCCAACCAACCTGATTTGATTTCTGTTTTTTATGTCTTAATAATTGTATTCCTTAATGCAATCAGGGACTTGGTGCAGTTATGAAGATCACTGGACCATATTCCCAGCATAAGGCAATGGAGATATTCCAATAGACAGCCAGCTAATAGGATGTTTTTTCTCTTGTATTTCTGGCCCATGTTTGATGGACTGTAATGCTATATATGAAATACAGCAGGTTGGAAAATGAGGTATTTGTTGTTACTGCCGTTGCTGCTGTGATTTTCCTGTAGAAAACGGCAATGTTTCATTAGAAAGTACAAAGTATAAATCAGTGAAAATCCCACCAAACCCAAGTACTGTCAGTTTGAAAGCTAGATTGAATTGTCCGTTTGGAATGAAACATTGGAGGTTTTAGTTTTCTGATGAAATAAAGATGGGGATAGATGGATGAAAATAGTCATGTTCTGCAGGTGTTTTCATTTGGTAAAAAGAAATGGTTTCAATCTCAATGTGGCTCCACTTTTTGCCTGCCTCTAAGAGCCTTGTTGTTGTGCAGGATGCTCCTTTCTACATGCTTTGATTGGTTAACCAGTTGTTAGACATTCAGGTCACTGATGGCTATTTGAGAACAGAGTTACCAGGACATGTAGGAAAGTCTCCCATCATACATGGAGCTAAAAGTAATGGAAATCCACATCAAAAGGAGAAAAATGAGGGAGGCAGATTTGTTTATATAAATGGTTACACCCAGCATTTTGAAAAATAAATATCCTGCTCAGACCCCAAAATGAATTAAAAGTTAATTGGAAACAAACAAACAAACAAACTAGCATAAATAACTTCACAGGTATTGAGAATTAAAATCTAAGCCTGTCTGAAAAGGAAATGTGGATAAACTGGCTTGAGTGAAATAAAAACCCATGTGAACCTTTGTCTAAAATTCAAATGAAAACTCAAATCTTGTAAGGTTCAAAAAGATCTTTTTGCTTTAATTATCACATGTGTTTCCATTCCCTGGCTTAAGGTATGACTAAAAGCCATGAGAAGGCTAGTCATGAAAATGTTCAGCTCTTTGTTTGCTGCTAATGCAACGCTGGTGTCTTTCAGCAAGAGCTTATTTTCGCAGCCATGCCACTGGCCAGGCAAGTTTCCCTGAGGAGAAACATCTTCTCAGTGGTGCAGACGCCCAATGTTACCTCTCCAGAGGGATTCAACCCACGTCCACCTTGAGAGAGACCAAGTCTAGGTGAAGAATGACTGTCAGCCTTTGGCAATGCTGAAACCAGAATTTTTTGTCACGTGGGATAAGTAAGTGGCACCCAACCTACACGCCACAGAGTTTTGCTGACTGTTCAGGTTAGCCGTGTATTTATTTCAGCAGTTGTTGATTCACTGCAAACCATAGTCCAGATGTAGGTGCTGCAGGGTCCATCATAAATGGGTGGGAATATTTTGCAAACCAGGAAGGACTTTGACATCTCTGACACTGACCTACTTAGCAAAAAAAAAAAATCAGTATTAAAATGGGATAAAAGGGATGTACCTTGACTAAATTAAGCGATATGTTTAACTACCTATGTATGAATCTGACTTTTTAATGGAATTTAGAACTTCTCAGTGAGTGGCACTTGTTAGAGCACAAAAGGATCTTCATTTGTGACTGCAGAGAGGTATCTGTTGGATGGAAGAAGCAGTTGCAGGAGGGTGTGTTGTGGCTTTACCTTGTTTTCCCTTTGGTGTTATTCCATAGGGACAAGCAAAACACACCACAGCAGAGAGCATATTGATTGGAAATACTTCATCAGGTCTCTTAGCCTTCTTGGTTCAGAACTGTCATTTTCACTTTTTTTGTCATTATCTTGAAATTATTGGATCGTTTTAAATGAGAAAGGGAGTAAACAGTTTTACTCCATGCATCCCTTTTGCATCTTTTGACTCTCTGGCATTGGTGGTATATTTTGAGTTGTTTGGGTCATTGGGTGTTGTTTCTGTTTCTTGATTGATTCACTGCAACTATTAAGTGTCAGAATGAAAGAAATCAAAGGGATTTAAAATATCAACACAAACTTCCAGGAAGGATTTGTCTGACTGTTCAAGTGAAAAACATGGCACTCTGGCCATGAAAAATGAGAAATAAAATCACAGGTATGAGTCATCTTGGAAAGAAAAATCATAAATTCAACCTGGAATATTGCTGAGGCAAGCTGTGAGCATGGGGTCTTTGTGGCTGTTGCTCAGTATCCATTAAGGAAATTCAGTTAGATTTTTCAGTAGGTATCAAAACCACTAAGTGAATTTATACCAGCTGAGCATCTGCAGCCAAATATGCCAAAAGGAGGAGCGTGGACAAACGTGGATGGAAGTGCAGGAGATTAGGGACAGGGTAGCACAAAGTAGATGATTTGCTTTCTACAAAGAAAAAAAATCAAAAAACAAACACTAAAACCAGGTAGATGTGATAACATTGGCAAGCGTGAAACCATATCACACAAACATTAATTCAAGATTTTGTGTGTTACCATAAAGTTGTTTTCCAGCCATGTATTTTATACTTTCAGGTGAGTTTCCAAGATCAACATTTTTAGAGGTGCAAGGACAAATGCACTGAAGCTTTGAAAACATCTCTGCTTATCAAAAGGTTCTGAGCATGGAGACTCTGACACAAGCTTTTCAATATTCCATAATTCTGGAAAAAATTGAACCCTTCACCTTCGCATAAAAAGCTCCATTCAGTTTACATTCCTGTTTGGTTACCTTATTGGTTCACTTTTTTCCTTGACCTATTTGCACATCACTGGAACACTCTCCTATAGCTAATGCTACGCATCGAGTTTGCAAAAATGACTGCATTTGAGGCACTCAGTAAATCTTCCAAGCAGCTCAAAGGCCAAATTGTAAGAAATATCTGAAATAGCTCTCCAGAAAAATGAGAAGAGCTCAGAATGTGAGAGCTGTAGCATTTCTTTCTGGCAACCCACGCTCTTTTATTCAAGGTGTGTCAAAATAGAGCGTATGAGTATCTTTGAAATGAAGATGTAAATTACCATTCCTCTGCTTTTCCCCCTGCCCTCCAGTTGTTTTTTGATTTGTTTTTCTTCTTTTTATTTTTAATTCCCTTCCACCCCTTCTCCATTACCTCTCCCTGCCAAGGGGAGGGCTGCTGAATCTGCCAATCCATACTGTACATGCAGCTTTTCCTATTGCTCTCCTCTTGCTTCTGCTCAGAACCCTGGTCCCAAGCCCATCACAACTCCGGGGGATTCTTTCCATGCGCTTCCACGGGCTTGAGATCAAGTCAAGTAAGGAGAATTTTTTCCAGTGTGCATCTTTCTGCCCCACCTGTTTCCCACCAGACCTCGTCATGGGTATTAAACGTAATTCGTGTCTAATTATGGGTATTTACACCTCGACCTCAAAGCCGGCCGCTTCCACCTGCGCCCCGGCCGCCGCGGGCTCGGGGAGCGGGCTCGGGGAGAGCTGGCTGGTGGCAGGACCCACACGGGAGCAGCTGTGTTTGTTTGATCTCCTCACTGCCAGGTCTCCGTGCTTGGGGCTGGAAGGGTGGACGGAAGCTGCTAATAGAGGCAGAACTAAAGAAACATACAGAGCAGTTGAGTGTTCCCAAGTACACATCCACCCTTCGAAAGAACAGTGCGAGAACAAGAGGGAGAGAGGATGAGGAAAAAGCCCAAGGAGGCTCTGGTAGCTACGGTGTAAATACAAACAGACCCCATGTTGCTATGTGCTCCCTTTGGTTGCCAAAATGTTGAGAGAGCTGGGCTGCAGGCTTTCGCTTCTTCTGGAGGCAGGGGAGCGGCTCCGCAAGAGGGTTGAGGTGTTCCTGCAAAGGCCAAGGAAGGGAAAACCATGGGGGCTTCCCATGGTATTGGTTAAGATGGTCTGAGACAGCAAACAAAAGCGAAACAAATGTAAGCAGATGATGTGGGGGATGTTTAGTGGGTCTGGAATCAAGAGATTCTTTTCACGTGCAAGACGTGGTGGCTTTGGGGGTTTGCTTTGAGCAGTCCAGAAGGGCTAGGGCATGAAATATGGAACTAGTTAAGTTTTTTCACAGGGAAGCAGCAGCTGGCCTTCAGGTACAGTCAGAGAGAGCTTTGTGGACCAGTAGTAAATGCTGGTTACCACTGCAGAGCGTACCAAGCAGCTGTAGCTGTGACTTCCCACCTCTTTCAGTATCTGTAGTCACCTAGGTCTGCTCAGACCCAGCTTTCATGAAAACCAGGGACAATGGATAAATAAATTCCTGGGGATTTAAGGACCATATTTTTAAACCTAGCTTCCTTAAACTGGATTCCTAATCTCCGCATTTACAAACTTAATCTTAAAAGTCTTCTATACTGGGATGAGACTGTTGAAAGTGCTTTGCTGTCCAGGTATTCGGGGTGAGCACAGAGGAGTAAAAGAGCATTGGAATGGTCATACTGTACCACACCAAAGGTTCAGTCTCCTGTCTCCAACAGAGGCTTTCTGTGGATGCTCAGAGACCCAACAAATAAATATTGTTGGATTTAGGTAGTCCTGAAGTTGACTATATCACTTTTAAGTCAAGCTGGGGGAAACTTTTGGTAACTCCCATGTAAACCCCAACTGTCACCACTGGGATATTGTCCCTTGACTTACACTACAATACAAGTGATGACAAAAAGCAGAAGTGAGTTCTTCCAATGTATTTTTCTGTCTGTCATTCACCAAATGTCATCAAACTATAGCAGGAGTTGTCCTTAGAGTTGCTGCTGTCATATGTGCTTATTTTTCACAAAGTATCTAAGCTACCAGTTCACATTTAAATATTCCTAGCAAGCTGGAGAAAAGAGATGGTAATTTAAAAAGCAAAAGAAAATTGTGAAATGCCTTGTTGGCTGTGCAAACTTCCGATGAGTGTCTTTCCATTTTAGAAATGTGGACTTCTTCCCTTTTGTTTTCAATTTTTGAAACCCTCAAAACCACCAAGAGAAATGCAGTGGGAAAATGAGTATTTCCCTACATTTCTGCATAGAGAAATGTGTCTAATCAAAGCATGACCGTGGTAGTTGAGTGTCAGAGGGAAACCAGTGGAAGTGTTGTTATCCCCCATATTTTATAGAAAGGGGAGGGAAGCACAAAGCGCTAACAGCCTTGAAGATCAAGAGTTTGTGGGAAAACCCTGCTGCCTGTCCATGCTGGCAGTGATGCACCTCACTTCCTGAAATGGGAGGCACTTTTTGGACCTCTCTTTGGGTGAAGCACAAGAGGGAGGCAGATGTCTTTCAGGCTTTGTCTGACAGGGAATTATGGATTCATGATCTGGAGACCATATCCAAAGAGTCTTGTCACTCATCCTAGAACAGGATGGGACAAGGGCTCAGAAAACTTTGGTTTATCCTTTCCACTTAGAAATCTCTGATCAGATCAGATGATGGTCCTATCACTGCCTAGCTTGGTGGGGGAAAAGATATGATGAGGCAGAAGGAGCTGAAATCCAGCAAGTATCTCTTTTCTTCATCACTCTTTCCGTGGGGTGATTTCTTCAGCCGTATGTTTCTACAGCATTTTACTGGTGTCTTTTTCTCTCTATTACTGACAGGAGGGAAGGGAACAACAACAAAACTCAGCTGAGCAAGGTGTTTCTTGTGGGGATACAGGTGCTGTTGGCATGACCTGAGATAGACTCTGGCAACCTCCGAGCCTGAAAACCAGATCAAAGTGAAAATGCTGGGAAATACAAATGCACAGCCTGTTTTTGACAACCTCACACTGCACCAGCCAGCACCTCCATAGCCAACACTATCCGCAGAGAGCTGGAGACGCATCCCACACAGACCAGCAAGGTTGGAAATAGCAACCTGTTACTGTGAATGGGTTTTAATAGGAGAGAAAAATTCGAGTAGCGAGTTGTTGAGGGATTTCAAGGGCTCACAGGTAACTTTCCAGAAGCAAAATCTAACTTGTGGCTCTTTTCTTCTATTTTTATAGTGTTTTCTCATTGACTGATTATGATCTTTCCAAAAGGGAAAAAAAGAGGCCCCGCAGCACGTTTGGTCTGAAGGGTTCGAATTGGGAGTTATCAAGAATCTCCCTGTAGCCAACCAGCTAATTTCAGTGGCAGAACAAGAGAGCTTCTGTTAACATGCTGCCCTGAACTCCCGCTGCTCTTTCCATGGCAGGTGTGGGGCCAATACCTGTTTATCAAGAGTCTTACTTATATAAAAGTAAAAAGTTCAGGAAACTAAAAAATCTGAGTCACTGTCTGCTAAAGTCCCAAATAAAATAGTTTTATTTTCCAACCAACCCAGTTTTCCTTATTTAAGCCCAAGGAAAAGAGAGAAAGAAAAAAAAAACTTGCTGTGAACCCTGACCTTTGGAGGTGTATTCCCCCCTGGGTGATTCATCTGTTTACCTTAGGACAATTAAATGTGAGTCAGTTTAAATAAACTTTGAAACCAAAGGAAAAATATGCTAAAAACAGACCTGACCCCACCCCTTCTCCTACCAGGCACTAACCGAGAAGTATGAGAAAATGCAACACAGATCCCATTTTCAGGAAAATCCTAAGGAATCTGGAATGAGGTGGGAAGTCACCTCCTGTTCCTGGCCAGGAGCAGGAAGGTGAAGCTGCTCCAGGATGGACCATGCAAAGGTTGTCCCCACACTGCCACCAGCAGTAACTGGCCACCGCTAGTAAGCTAATGCAGGGGCCATCAGAGTCGTTAACCCCAATGCAATATAGTTAAATGCTTCACCTTTAGGCTGCCAGTGGCTTCAAGGAATTTTGGGTCAGTGATGTCCTGACAGCTTGAAATATTTGGCACTGATAGCAGCGCTGCTGGGTGGGGAGATCCAGCAAGCACCCTGAGGTTTGCAGCAGATAAAAATGGAGATAAAACCACCAGAGAATTATTAACTGAGGCCAATGGGGAAGAGCATGAACAAAGCCCCCTTAAATAAAGCAGCACTAAATGCTAAATGTCAGGGTTTGTGCCTGCAAGAAATGTGGCAGCTGCAGGGTGTAGCTCGTCAGAGGCCATTAATGGAAAGAATCAAAGCTGCTCTCCAACCTTCAAGCAGGAATTGCCAATGCTGTTAACAGGCATGTGTCAGCTCTGAGGCTGCCCTAAAAGTGGTGAGTTTCAACAAAAATAAGCCTATATTTGGGGAGAGTTTTCACTGATTTTTGGTTTCCAAACTGTTAAAGTACCTTCAAATCACACTAAGACTAGAGGGGGAAAAAAAGGGAACGTGGGAGAAAGCAGCAATATTCTGGAGGACCTCATCCTATGGATCTTGGAGGAAAATGGGTCTTGAACTGGGGACGTTGCTTAGAAGAAATGTGGCCTACTCTTCTCTCAATACAAAGAGGCAAAGGCTTGAGCAGTTGCTCACTGTTGCTCTAAGTGTGAGCATCCCACAGTGGCTCTGTGCTGAGAGGGACACATGTTCCTCCTCTCCCAGGCATCTAGAAGGAGGTGCAGCAGGGAGAGGTGTCACACAGGCAGGATGCAGATGGGAAAGAGATCCAGAGAGTGTTCTCACCTTGGTTAAAAACTCTTTCTTTTGGTAAGAGATGAGGCTGTTTCTGCCAGGAGGATTTAAAACAATGCAAGGGGTTTTTTCCATATTATTGACAAAGTGGTCTCTAATGATATGACAACTGACTTTGGGTTTATACCTACTGGGCAGATTATCCTGATGTTGTTTCTGACATTGTGATGAGTGTTGTGCTTTCCGTTGACCTTTGGGCTTAGGGACTCTTCTGGCTGTGGCCACCAGAAGCTGCTATCAGAAACTTTGAGCCATGTGCATGAAGCGAAGAAGCAACGAGGACCCACCAGCACTTGCTGAGGCTCTTCTAAAATGCGTATTCCTCACCTCTTCATCATCACTTCATGATAAAGAGGAGCTGTGGGAAAGTGAGATGAGTGGGAGGTGCTGGTAAAGAAGCTACAAGAAAAATGGGAATGGTTCCTCTTTTCTTCAGCAGTCAGGGACGTGACTGTCAGTGTCTGTAGCTGCTCCTTCCTCTGCCCAAGGTTCACTGGTTTTGGCACCTGTGTACAAAGAGCCAGTAGCCAACATTGTATAAATCAATTTCCAACATTGAGGGTCTTGCTGCTTGGAGTGTTTCAGTTCAAGGAAGGCAACCAGATGTTCCTCACAGTGAGCAGATATGCTTCTGGGGACTTGGGAACAAGGAAATTCTGGAAATACAAATTTCGTGGGGAGGAGGCAGTGCAAAGGCAAGTCTTGTTCCCAGCCAAGGCGCTGTAGGTCTGGCTGTGAGACCAGGGCCTTGTGAGTGCCAGGGCTCAGCACAAAGCTGCCAGGCTGTATTCCCAGCCTTTCCTGGGAGCTGCTGTTGGCTTCTTTTTAAACAGGGCAGAGTACATCTCACAACACAAGCCATGGGACCTTGAGAGGTAGATAGGAGGTAGAAATGCAGCCCTCCTGCTTGGTTCTTCACGGGTAGAGAATATTTTGGCAGGTTATACAGAAGGTAGAGCTTTCTCATGGGAAGTTTTGGAACCTGGGAGAACCTTTCAAATGGATTTTCTGCCATTGAAATACAAGTACCTGCATGTTGTTGGAAAGAAAAATCATTTTTGGGCAGGTTCTGTAATGCAAAAGGCTTGTTTGTCACTTAACAGAGCAGCTGGAGCACTGGTAGGGGAAATGCTGGGCTGGCTGGCTGCTAATGGGCACGTATGTATGCAACTGTGCTAGCTGGTCCAGAACTAAATGCTCTGTCGTGATGCTGTACCAAAAAAATGTTCTTCGAACAATGTCACTGTCATCAGAACAAAGAGAAATGACACGATGGTCTAAACTGTAGGTAAGATAAAGTCATTCATCACTCAATTTCTCTAGGAAGAGGGAGCAAAATCACCCACATGTCCATAAAAATTGCTTACATATAGAGTACCTCTCATGAGCTACACACAAACTAACTACAGACTGATGGTCTTTGGCAGCCAGATCTGTCTTTTGCTTTTGCTGTTTGTTCAGTTACTTAAGAAAGCAGGACCCTAATTTGCATCTTGGGCTGGTAGATGTTCCAGTGAGCCAACGCACAAAGACTTTGGAGGCATTTTCAAATCACAGACGAATCTAGGAAAATGGGAATCTGCTGGTGGAAGGTTTATGCATCGAGAAAGGAGTAAATTTGCAAGTAGGATTTGGGTGCTCTCTCGTAGGGATCTTGCCACACTGATGTGTGTTGTTCAGGCTCAGGAGTGGGTGTAAATGCACTATAACGTTTATGCTCCCGCCCTCTCATCCCAGAATATGAAGATGTGGGTTGTGATGGCATTTCACATGTCACAGTCACAATAACCTCATTGACTCTCTAGAAGGGAATATATTCGTAGTTGTCAGTAGATGGCACTGTTTCTATTGCATGTCCATAAATACGGCCACGTCTCTTTTCTAGAGCTCCCTGTAAGGCTGGGGGTAAGGGGGAAAAAGAGGCTCCCCCAGGGAACAGTTTTTCAGGGACCTGTGGCCAGGGCTGCTGGAGTCAGGAAGGCAAAAAGACCAAATGTAGGTGGAAATCCCCCTTCCCAGAGAGCAGCTTCTTGTTTCGGTTCATTCCTGTAGCTGGCAGCCCACGGGCTGTGTGGATGAGGTGCCTGTTTTGGGAGAGCACCCATACTCCTGGGGTCTGTCATCATCTTTCTTCTCCTGAAGTCTGAACTTGCATCTAGTGCAGTCAAGTGAGGGGGTTATGGTTTCCATTTGGATCAAAGCAGGACCTCAAGAGCTTAAGCAGAGGAATGAAGGCTCCTTGCAGGCAAGCAGAAGGTGTCATCCCTGTTCTGTGCCCATTCAGCCACATGTGCTGGGCTGCTGTGATTTCACCCAAAGGAAAGACCACTAGATACCAGGAAGCTTTGAGGGTCTCTGCTTAGCATCTGCCTGGGGTAGGATCTCCTTGTGCTTCAGACTCTTTCCTCACTGTACTGGCCCAAGGATGTGAACTGAGCCAAACTTGTGGGCCCACATACACCCATCCTGCAGATGTCAAACCGACACATGGTGCTTATGTTTGGATAGCATCAAGGTGCCAGGTATTATTAGCAAGGCTATAAATCAAGATACTTGGTCTACCCCTGTGTGTAAATGAGCTCAAATTCATCCCTCAGCATTTTCTCCTCTGAGCCCCTTTATGCTATTTGAAAACTATATAACTTGCTGTCAGCAGCTCCTCGATTTGTTTAGGCTCCACACCAGCATTACGTTTGAAAATTATTTCAGGCTATTTGGTCATCATCACTTACACAACGTGGATCCCAGCTCCTCACCTACAGAACTTTGAGCTCTGCTGGCTGTGGGGCTTGCTGCTTCTGAGCACATCACCCAAATTGCGTAGAGGAAAGGCGTGAGTGTGTGCAAGTGGGTAAAATAGAGCCCTGCATCTTGGCTTGCTTCCATGCCCTGTGGATTTATGGTGCACATCCAGCAGAGTGACTCCCAGATGGGTCTATGGGCTGCATGGTAACGTGCTCCCATAGCATTCAGATTTACTGCTCTGCATTCAAACAGTCAGCTCTTAATTGAAGATAGCATCCTGGGATTAAAGCCCGAAACAATTATTGGACTGTTATAAAACTCCTTTAAATAGTCCTACCCAGCCATTTCTTCGTTAGGTAATGACTAGCTAGAATGTTCCTGCCTTGGTTTTGAGACTTCCTTGTTAATGACCTCAAAACAGGTGAGGCAGCAGCTTGGTGAGATACAGGAGTTTTAACGTAATCGCTTTGCACTCAGCAGCCATTAGGTCACCGGAGCTTTACTAACACACGGTGTGTTTACACAGCTTCCAACAGTTCAAAAAGCCAAAGGAGGATCACAAGTCTATCTTCGAGCCAAAGGGGGAAAAGATTGACACAGGGTTGTAATCATCAGTGTCTGAAAAAACCCTTCTCATCTGTTTTTCAGCATGTTCAAACAAGACGTGGCTCTTTGTACAACAGGGGCGCAGGGAAGGTGGGCAAATGCCATTCTTGTGGTTTAATTAAGGACCTCAGCGAGGATCTAACGAATGCAATGGGAGTTGCGCCTAGTGGGTCTCAAATGTGTGTCAGGAGGGAGGGAAGCGGGGGGGATACCGGGGAGGGTGGGAAGGGTGTGGGATGTGAAGGACGGTGTGTGGCAGCTGTTCACAGCAAATACTATTCTAGCTCATGGCTATGTGTTCCAGCCCTGTTGGAAAATTACATCTAAATAACAGATCACGAAAGAGCAACCCTGACAAGGCCTGTAATTTAGTCCCAAGAGGAAATTCTTCATTCATCAACTGTATGAGAGACTAAATTAGTTCTCTGCTGGATGAGGCTTTGCTGGCAGTTTGGTCCGTGGGTCAGCTCTACCTTCAGAGCAGGTCCCCCTGGGGAGCCTCTCCTGCCAGGGACAAACCCACTCCCAGCCCAGAGGGACACCACTCTCCAAGCCCAGGGCAAGGGCTTCATTCTCATGTGTGTTTTGGGGATTGTCAGGATCGACTGGTGCTGTCTGACGTGGTAGGACAAGAGGTTTGCAATGAGGTGAGAGCATTTTGGCCCAAGGTGGAGCATCACCCAAAGGCAGCTCTCCCTTCCCATCAGAGCTTCTTGTGGTGGGCTCTGTTGCTTGGTTCAGAAGGACAAGGAAGATGCTCTCTTGCTATAGCAAATCCATCACTGGAAAGTTCTTACACAGCTCATTGCATGTGCTGGTGTCAAGATCTTTTTGCTTTCTCTTGCTGCCAGGACAGGGAGAGGGCACCCAAAGGATTGGGACAGCTGCTGCAACACAGACCTCCATAATCTGAGAGGCTCTGATCCTATACATATGGATATACATACAGATGTGGGTGTGTTTCTTTTTATTATTGCAATAGCAAGTTTTTTAAAATGTTGACTCGGTAGTTTTCTAGTTAAGGCCTCCCTTGCACACAAAAGTGAGGTTTGTTTAATTTCTTCCTTTACAGCAAGTGCCATTTTTCAGGTGCAGTTAGCAGCTCTCCCAGCTCCAGAGGCCTGGTGTGTGGGTGTGGGAGAAGAAATCAAAGACATCCAGATCTGTAAGAGGTGTACTGGGCAGTTAAAAGTACATCAAGTGTGCTTTTTTCCTCTTTGTGCTTTGAATCTGGTTCTGCCACTTTCACTCATGCTGAGAAGTATTGTTCTCGAAGAGACATCCTATTTGTGTTGGGAACTCCTGAAAGCACCATGTAAAGTCAGCGAGTTTTCAGGATCAGTCACAAATTGTAACTACTACAAAAGGACAGAGTACCTCCATGCCCACAATCTGTATCTGCTCAGATACCTCTGAAATGCTACCCCTCTACCTTTAAGTTTCCTGTGTTTAGAGACATTCTGCTACTCTAATGCAAATCACAGGCTAGTTTTCATATTAGAAAGTTTACTCTTGATAATACTTTCTTTATCATCATCTATAATGTCCAGTACTTCTACCCAGTATCTTCTTTAACCTAATGATCAGTTCCAGGTGTTTTCAGGATAGTACCAAAAAAAGTACAGATAATTATGGATGATTGGTGCTCGCCTATGTTTTGTTTATGTCTGGAAATATAGGGACTTCTATCCGCTTAGAAGCAAGCTGATCATCTGCATGCCCTTATTCTTATAGCTATTGAATCCTGTTTGGATGGTCTCTTGATATTTATAGTCACAGAGATTTTCCATTGCAACACATCTTCCAGGTCAGTTATATATGAAGGCATTGCCTTTTTTTAGTTTTCTTTTTTCCTTTCTCTTTGGTTTCACTGAATGTTTTTTTCCCCTTGTGTTAAGGGATGCAAAATGCATATGAGGTGCTGCCCATCCCTTTCCACCCTTTAGAGGAATGCTCCTGTCACATCCCCACTTATTCACCATACTTGCAAATGAAACACCCCTACACTTTTCAAACTCTCTACAGAAACTTTTCTGCTGCTTGTCATTTTGTTTCCCCTTCCTGAACCCCACGCCCTCTTTTGAATCGATTCCTTGCTCTTTTTCAGAGAGGAGGGTATGTTAGCAAAGACAGCTTCCCCTTTGGTCTGAGAGGTAAATCAATATTTAGGGCCTTGTAGGATTTTTTCCTTCAGGAGGAGGAATGGATGACACAAGCCAGGTACGCGCCTTGACACAACCTGTTTATTTGCAAAGAATGCTCCTGACTGCCTGAGCCCCAAACACCACAGGAGCAAACACTGGAAAGTCCTGTCCCTCGCAACATTGGAGTCTGTTCTGTCAATCATTTCAGAGCCTCAGGGAGCTCTGCAGACCATCATCTGTTGGGTTTGCTCCTTTCTCTGCCACACACCCCCTCCTAGATCTTGCCAAGCAGCGCTCACACCCATTCAGTAGCAAGTCGAGGTAACCACCCAAAGATTTGTCTCCAGATCAAACCTTGGCAGGGATGGTGGCTCCCATTGTTCCCAGCTACCTCTCTACATAAATGACTTTCTCCTTTCACATGAAAAAAAGAGACATCTGACACTTGCTGGCTTTGTGCAAAGCTGCTATTTGCCATAGACTAGTGACCCAGTTGTCAAATTTTGGACAATAAAATAGAAACCCTATTACTGGAATACCTTCAGTCTGGTTTTCTGACACATCTTTCTACTTCTAGTAGTACTTTCTACTTCTACTTTCTACTTTACTTATTTGGCTCACTGTGCCAGGTATGGGGATTTTTCTCTCAGCTGTTGAAGCTTAGTTCTCCTTGGCCACAGGCAATGCCAGGTAATATATATGCCAAATGCAAGTATGAGTAATTTTTCATTGTACGTTGTAGGAGGCATTACCTACACTTGCAGTGAGTTTTGTTTTCCCAGTCATCTGCTTGTCCCAGGCTGTTCTGAGTTTCCCTGTTGTCTTCACTGGTGTTAATGATACTAAATCACTGTTTCCCATCAGCAGATGTTGCTATCTCAGTGTTGACCCATTTTCTGGAGAAGGTATGGAAACACCCTAGCTTTGCCTGAAAGTTTGTTTCTGGGCAGAAGTCATTTATAGGACTGTACTCTCTAGGGCTGAGGCTAAGCCCAGGGCTCTTCTGATGTGTAATGAGCTGTGTAATGGGACCTTTTCTCTGCTCAGATAGCAGAGGAAAGCTGTTTTATTGGCGTAGTCTGAGGGCTCAGAAGTAGAGTCTTGGGAAGCAGGAGGTGTCCAGCTCAACTCCCCAGCCCAGTCACTGCAGAACTTTGCAAAGCCGTGATGATGTTTCTCAGCCTTTTCTGACTTCTCCCCAGTCTCATGGGGATGTCCCAAGGGTTAACCATCAGAGACACATCATCTTTCTTTTGTAGTAAAAGAAAGACTCTTCATTATGTCTACATGAAAGAGCTCTAAATGGAACAAAAGTGACCTATATGGAGCTGTATGGCGGCATTGCAGCACTGAGGATAAGTTACAGCGTCTGCTTAATGCTTGACAGATACTATAATGCTTGCTAAATGCAAGGCATTATTATTACTACCAATGGAGATGGCAACAAACCCTCCTGTGTCCTCAAAGTCACATTGCTTTCATATTGCCTCATACCTGGCAAATCAAGCTGTGGTACCTTAAGTTGCTTTTTATTTTTTCCAAAAGTATTGGTTGGACTATGAAGAATGTAGCGGTTTCAGCTGAAGGTCAGGCAGCCCACAAAGCACTGAGAGAGTGCTTCTCAAATTCGGTTCTTCACCACATTTATTGCACTGAACTCACTTTCACTTCTGCATTGGCCATTCAGGAGAAAATGAGTATCCCATTTCATAAAACAGCAATCGGAGCCACAATTTGCACCTCCTCCTCAGAGTTACTCGATAGAGTAGGAGGGTGCAACAGCATTTTCATGAGGTATTAAAGTGAAATGGTAAAGACACGTTTTACTGTTCAATTGAAAGGGAGGAACTGAGTCCTGGGATGCTGAGACCCATGCTGAAGTTCACATACCTTCTTGTCATGGGGCTGAGACCTGATCTCATAAGTATTGACCTCTGCTCTCACCATAAGAGCACTCTTCCTTTCAAGACAGGAGCTGGTGAAAGCTGATCTCACACATCCAGGTGAAATTGTTACCTAGCAGTTCCTTGGAAATATGAGTTATTCCTCTTGCTGGGAACAACTGAGGGCAAGACCTGGATTTCATGCTGTTCTTTTGGTATTAAAAAAAAAAACCTACCTGGGAAACTGTTTAAGCTGCTGACTCATAACCATACCCATTATATGGCCAGCAGCTTTCATTTCAAATTGCTTTACAGTGTGGACCAGAGGCTGTCCTCAAACTGAGGCCTAAAAAGTAAGTGCCGCTTGCTAGTGGATAGGGCAACACCAGTAACACCAGCAGCTCCTGCACATTCAGAGAGTGTCCATTCAGTGTGTGTGTCACCAGTGGTGGTAGGAACAACAGCCAGTGTCTGCCATCCAAAACCAGGAGCTGAGCTCTGCAGGGTCACCTCAGTGACTATCTCTGTGCTGGCACATTATTTTGTGGTATGGCTTCATCTCAGGTTTTCCTCGCTTGTGCAAAGAGTGACAGCCTCCTGGAGTGTAATTTACTTTATAAAGGCTGAGAAGTGCCCAGCTGGTGTCAGCTCTGGGCCCTGGCCAAGAGGGAGTTCATGAACTGGTGAGCTCGTAACTAGCCCCAAAGCCTGTAAAAATGCTGTGCAAAAACACAGTCCGTGAGTTCCTTCCTAGCAGAGCAACCACATTTTACCATTGGGCAACTGAAATTTCTTTTCCTCTCTTTGTCTTTTCACCCTAGGACACTGCTATGCTTTTAATTGATTGCTTAGAAAAGGTGGCAAGTCAAATCCCTGAGGTGACATTTCTGGCTCCAAGCTAAAAGGCCGTCAGCTGGGACACTTTGAGGACTTGTGTAGATCTATTTGTATTTGGTTATTTATGTCTAGAGGTCTTGTAAGGAGTTCTTCAAAGGGATGCAGAAGAAGGGATGTTCCTGAGGAGCTTGTAGTCCATGCCACACCAAGTGGACCACAGCACGGTCACGTTGCTTAAAATGTGACAGTAAAAGCCTGTGACAGTGGGAACTCAGAAAAGGATTTTCTGTCCTTGTGTGTGATGATGTGATCACAGCCTTTTCTTTTAGAAGCCTTAACATAGTTGCAAAGGATAAAAGGGTATCCTGTTGCCTTCCAGCTTAGGATGAAAGTGTCTCTGGGCAGCACTTTAAGCATCTAAATCTGTGAGAGCTCACTTCAGCTTCTGGGTGGCAAACCAGCACCTACGTTGTTTCCTGAAGGGGATCTGAATGGCTTATGGGGAATCATGTAGGGAAGGACTAGAGGAACTCCAGAGTTTTGCTCAACTGGGATTCCCATGCTCTTCTCCCTCCCCTTTTGCCACACCACTGCAAATGTACGGAGTAAAAATAATGTTGATGGCCGAGGTCATGTCTAGAATAGAAATGCTATACAACGTGTGCTATAACGGTACAACTCTCCTCTCCTGAGCACAGCTATAGAAGGAAAGCTGTACTTTGTAGCCGCACACAGCGAAACCACCCTGCCACCCACCCTCAAGCACAACAGGCTGCAGACCAGCTAAATGTCATCTGTGTAGGGGATGGGGCAGCACAGCCCCTCCTGGCTGCTGCCCTCCCTCCTTCCCTCCCCGGAGCAGGGTGCTGCTGGCTTTTGGGAGTACAGCTGTGCCGGAGACAGCCCAGCCAGGTTGCTCACATCCTGGTCGATTGAATGATCACTGTGGCAAACAAATCCCCTGAGTAGCTTGAAAAAAAATCTCAAGTAACTCATTCATTTTTTTCAAGAGTTGCTATGACACAAATGCTGCCTTTAACTGTCGGGAATAAAGGAGGTAACCATATCTGCTTGCATATGAAAGACATAGACACTGTGGACTTATAATTGCATGCGCTCATGTTTAGCATCATTATCTTCTCTCATTTTATCTTTTTTTCCATGAGAGCTTGCCTCACGGAGCCTTTCCACTGCCAAATCCACAGCATTTGCGTTGGAGCACTTTAACAAGACACAAGTATGTGTCAGGATCTGCAGTCTGGATTGCAGTGACAGCTCCGGGTGGATTGTGCTCTCCTATCTCTTTTTGTGATCCCCTGTGGAAAAGGGTTATATATATATGTGTGTGTATATATATGTATAATGCATGGCATGAATCAGCCACGGCTCTTTCTCAACCAGGTGTCTGTTTCCTTCACACCTGAAGACTAAGGTCAGGGAGTTTGTCTCTGCAGTGGCTCAGTGACCAGAACATCCCGGGCTGTTTTGACACCCATCTCACACTGATTTCGGGGAAGGAGGAACCTCCTTGTTTTGGAAGGACTTGCACCACATCTCTCTTGTGAGCATGCTTCAGAAGGTTTATGTTCCACGTGAGCGTGTGGAGAAGCTGCTATTTGTCAAAGTCCAGAGATAAGTCAGCTTTATTGCTGATTATCTCAGATTCACTTTTTAGAGGATGGATTACAACCGTGAGATAGGGCAATATTACTGCCAGTTGTTAAAGCGAGAAGGGAGGGGAGAGGCCTGTTGCTCTTTTGGGGAACGAGATACATTCTCCTGATGGCAATGGTTCAAGCAGACTTTCCTGTGCACACTCATATGCATTTCCATGACCGTAAAGCAGAAAGGCTTTTTACACACAAAAAGGCAAAGGGCGAGGTAAAATTTTTCCAGCTGCCGTTTTTCGCTCCATTCCCTTATTTCCAACATCCTTGTGTAAAGCCTGGCCAGATAAGCCTGTCATAAACATGCCCGTGTTTGCATATGTGAATGTATATACATACAATTTGTATATTGATCTCCAGAGGCTTTGCTGAAATATTGAAGGTTTGCCACCAAATTGCTTGCTTTTGCAAGGATGAACTGGTGTACAAACTGGAAGCTGCTCTCCACCTCAAAGGCAGCACTTGTGTAAATGGTTGAGAGGATGGGAAGAGGTGGTGCTTGGATGTCAGTGCTATATGGCCTCACAGTTTGGGAATCAGGAAAGCCACCAAATGTAACTTTTCTCCCTAATCAGGCTGAAAATCAATGTTGAGATAACAGAAATTTCCAGTGTTAAGCCTCTCACAGAAAACAAATGCTTTTCTCATGCCTGTTCTTGCAACCCACTACCTCTAGCAGGGTAAATGAGATGGATTTGAGAACAAAATCTGGTCTCAGTTCTAATGAGTCCTTTAACCTGCCTTAGTGGCTAAACCCATGGCAATAAAAGTGAAAATCTGAGTATTTTTCAAATCTGGATACTTTTTAATTATTATTCTTTTCGTCATTATCATTAATGAGATTATTAGTGCAACTTAGGGGAGGAAAGCTGATGGTAGAGTTTGCGATTGCACCCATTTCTTTGCAGTGCCCACAGAGAATCAAGCTGTGTGGCTCAGCCAGGGATATAGTTGGCCAGGAGCCACCAGAAACCGTTTCTGGGGAGGTTAACAACAGTTAACCCATCCTCAAAGCAGTAAAACGGTGATTTTATGCCCTGAAGATTCACAGCTTTTATGCATTGAAAAGCTTTTGTTTACTTTTTTGATGCTTACTACTTGTAGCTGTTATATTTCTGTAATATACCCTTTGTATCTATTGTGTTTATTATTTTCCTATAGATAGAATGTATTTATTTCTATTTTCTCTCCATTCATGATGGCAATGTAAGTTTGTGGTGAAGAGTGGCACTGTCTAGATTTATGTTCTGTGGAAAATTATTCCTTTCAGTTTGAAAGCCCGTTGTTCATGCTATACAAAAAAGGATAAATAGTTGTTCCAGCCTAGTTTCCTTTTACTGCTTCTTATTTTATGAGTTTATATTATCTCCTCTCATTCGTGTTCTCATTCATATTGTCTCTACCTAGGAAGTTACAGGCATTTGACATTGCTGGTGTATGAAAAGCTACACAGCCCACTTAGAGTAAATGCAGGATTCATTCCAGGATCTCTTTTTACCTCCATCTGGAATAGGTTATGCCAATATAAAGCAATTAAATATTTTTAGGAGTTAAGCTTTCAAGTGTGAATCAGTTTTAAGAGAAATGATACCAAATCCCTCTAGTTTTTCTTGATGTTATCTTCATAAGTTTTAGAATTAGGAAGCCTCCTTTAATCCAACAGAAACAGGAATATCCATTTCTGTCACCAGAACCACAGGACACTGTTATCATTTAGGCTGCAAAAAAGAGATATGCATGAATCTCAGGCCAAGCTTGTGAAAATATAAATAGTATAAATCAATTTGAGTTAATTTTAGGTTTTGGAAATTCATTATTTTTGGTAAAACCTTTGTTTGCACTTGGGCTCACAGGTCATGCTTCATTAGTTTTAACTGTAATAATAAACAGCATATGTACATTTATGCATAGTATGGGTTGCACACAGATACATGCCTCAAAAGTATGCCTGGTTTTGACAAGTTTTTAAAGACTTCCCATGTAGAGAAAGCAGCAGAATAAATTTAAAAGGTGCATGAAAGCCGCAGTCGTTAATAAGCACTATCGCCAATGAACATGCTTCTTCATGAGCTCTGCAGTGTCCACAGCTTAGAGAGGAGCTACTAATGAACCTTATCTTTGAGTGAGATAATGGTTAGGACCAAACAGGGGAGGTGGAGGGGAATTTGACCACCCACAGAACAAATACCATTATCAAAGTGCAACTTATGCCCCAAAGCGAACTTACTTGCCAGAGTGACATTTCTTCTTGGCATTTCATCTGCTTTGGGAGGTGAGGATCTGGGAGGGGGAGGAGGGGAAGGAGACAGGGAGGGAGGGGGAGAAAAATAGCCTAGCTGACATTTCAAGCAAGTAAATAACCTCTGCGGGAAGCCAGCTTGCCTGGTGTTTCCACTTGTAACGTGTAATTCCCGTGCCTCTTACCGCAGGTGACATGGGTGTGGAGGAAGGTGAGCAGGGCAGTGTCCCCGGGGTGGGCTGGGGGGGCTCTCGGCAGAGCCGGAAATCGAGGATCAGCCTTGTCAGCTCCTATCTCATCAAGAGCAGGGAATTTCTAGAACAAGGATTTCATTCCCACTGAAGATGCCGTTGGTTCTCGCGCCTCTTGGAACGTGAAATCAGCTCAATTGAGTGAAAAAGGCTGGGATTCAATCACCCATGACTGCTTCTTGTATAACCAGAGGAGTCAGAGTTGAGAAGTGCTGGCTGCTTCGGGAGGGGGGAAAAATGAACATTTCAATCTCTCTTGGAGGTCCTGTAGGATTATGACAGCATTTGGTTTCCGTGTGCATGCTCCAAAGGAACGTCTGCTTGTTTGTACCAGCCTAGGAATCCACCTCTGTCTTGCAGTATCTAGCGAGAGGATATGTGCTCTTATGAAGCAAAATATTTAAGTTGTGATCACTTACCCATATCAGTGAAAAAGATGGAGATAAAAAAAAAAGTTAAGTTCCTCAGTACACTGAGGGAACTGGGATTGTTTAGCTTGGAGAAGTGGGGGCTTAGAGGAGGCCTCATTGCTCTCTACAACTACCTAAAAGGAGGTTGTAGCGAGGCTGGTGTTGGTCTCTTCTCCCGGGTAACTAATGACAGGACAAGAGGTAATGGCCTCAGGTTGCACCAGGGGAGGTTTAGATTGGATATTAGGAAGAAGTTCTTTACTGAAAGAGTGGTCAGGAACTGGAACAGGCTGCCCAGGGAACTGGTGGAGTCACCATCCCTGGAGGCGTTCAAAAAACGAGTAGATGTGATGCTTTGAGACATGATCTAGGGGTCAGGGAGATGTTGGAAGAATGTTGGACTTGATGATCCTAGAGGTCTTTTCAACTTAAATGATTCTATGATTTTTATGATTCTATGAATAGAATATCTTGCTTCTGTCCCAGAAGTTTCTGAGATATCTAAACATAGCACTGTTGTCTTCTCCATGAGACCCAGTCAGCTCCCAGGTCCTTTGGGCATGTGGTTTTTCCTGCCCTGACTCCCATGAAACTCCAAGAAAACAATAGCAAACATACACCAGTAGGAAACACAATGTCATTTTTCTGTTCTAACAGATAGGAAGAAAAATGAAGCTTAAGCTCTGAAAACACCATCAAAACGAACATGAAATTAGGGTTATGCACAAGATTACTTGGAGGTGTGTTTTGTTTGAGTATTATGAGTATTATTATATGAGTATTAATTGCTATGTGAGCAGCAATTAGGCTCAGCACAGGTGAATCTGAGGATACTCTGCAGGAAATGTGCCCAGTGGCAGTAGAGTGCTGATGCTGCTCGCATTATTTGTGCTAAAATAGTGTCCTCTCAACTGGAGCTTCACAAGAAGAGTGGTAGTATGCAGCACTGAAGAAAGGAAAATAAGAATATAGTGGTCCAAAAAAGAAAGTGGACCTGGAATAGCCAGTTCATGTGCTCAGTACCACATCGGGCTCCTGCCTCTGGTTCCTCTGTGCTGCTCATGGACACTCAGGTGTTTGCCCACTCCCTTATTACAGATTTCAATAAGATGTGAACATCAAATCAAACTGAAGTTTCTAGTGCATCTCATTGCCTTTGAACTCTAAAGCTCTGTCATCATTCAGTTGCTTATAATGTTATATTGAAGGGCTGCAGCAGTATTTTAGGGGGATGTATTCTATTCTTCACCTTTGTGAGTTTATCTGGACCACAGCAATGTGCTGCCAGGGCAGTCAGCTCGTGGATTTGGACCCCAGTGATTAATATTACTTCAAAACAAAACACAGTTCAAACCCCAGAGGTCTCCCACTGGGCTGGGCCATGCCCAGCACTCTGTGGAATGTTGTGACATGTGGAACAATGTCATAGGAAGTTGGGATTTACTGAAGCACTCGTGCAGGACACTGCAAACCAAGTCCCTTTCATGGACTCGTGCAGTCGTCATGAATCATTCTTTACTCAAGTAAATGTTCGTGATATTCAAAGGTCAGGAATTATCTTCTCAATCTTGTTTAAAGTCCTGTTCTGTGACAGTTTTAGAGGTGCTCAAAATAACCTCTAATTAAAAATAGTTTTAAAAACTGGTAGCTTTCAATGTTTGCTTTTTCTTCCTATGAAGCAAAAACATGCTTATAAAATACTTCCATGCTTTGCTAAACATTCTCCTACAGTTCTAGTTGTTTTCCATTCACTCTTTCACTAATTATGTTTGTTGTCCCGAGTAATGGCCAGATTGTTTTCCACTGGGAATATATTGACCCACGTGGCTTTGGGAGAACTAAAGAAGATAACTCTTCATCTCAGCACAAAAAAAAAATCTTACTTTTCTCAAATAAAACAACAATCATCACTAATGTTTTGTCACAGCTATTACACAGGAATAGCTAGTAAGCATGCCAATAAATAAGCATGCCAATTAATGTATAAAATGTTTAATTGAGGTATAAAATGTAATGTAATTAATGTCTAAAATGTTTTTGATGAGGAATAATCATTGAGGAATCTGCCAAAGTAGGTAGTACCCACAAGACTGTATCCTGCTGCTAATTATTTTGAAAACATTATTGAACAAGTTCTCACTTGGGAAAAATAAACTTTATTTTTTATGTCTGTTAGGTATTTTACAGCCTCCACTATCCCAGTAGCTGCAAGCATGTTATAGTTTAAGAAAAAAATACACTTTCACTGGACAGCTTTCAAATTAATCTTGACTGCAAGGAAATGGGGCTTGTTGCATTTCTGCAATTCTTCACCCTTGAAAGGCACCAATGAGAAAATAACGAAACTCTCTTCATCTCTCTAATGAAACATCTTGTGACCAAACAAGAGAGGGGCAGGAGTGGAAATACCCAACCCAGTTAGGTAATTGCTGATAATCACAAAGCTGCTCTCAGGGCTTGAAAAACTGCTGGCTGAGGGCTTAATACCTGCGTGGCTGCCTGGGGCTGCCCGGGACCAGTCATCTCATCTGCAGCCTTGCACCAGGGTGAGGAGCAACCACCACCCTGCCTGCAGGAACATGGCCCTGTAGGCAGACGAGGTAACTGCCAGAGGAAGAAAAGCCTTTGTAGAAGAACTGTGGGACGCAGGAAGGCTGGGACATGTTCCTATTACCCACTCTTCTGTTGGTCACCCATGGGGCTCCAAGGGCTGCACTGCATGTTGGGGACAGGGGGCTCAGCTCTAACAGTCTCCACTTTTTAGGTGCAGAGATATGTTTTGCAGATGGGCTGAAAAGCTATCCTTACAAATGATCAGATCTACAGGAATTTGAGTGGCTGGGGATCTCTGATACACCAGGGTGGTTTCCCAAGAAAGGTGAAGGTGTTTGGGTCTGTGTTTGCAGCCTGAGATGGTGCAATGTGTCACCTGGCTCTTCAGAACAGCAGGACAACACAGAGGGCTGTAGATGTGTCCATGCCTTGCAGCCAGCAGTGCCACTATACCAGGTACCAGATAAAGGATAAAACAGTAGTTTCCACTCTATATCATTTGAGTGAAGGAGCAAGTAAAACAGAATATCTGAAGGACCCATTAGGAGAGTGCCTCTCTGAAGACATGACTGAGGACGTTTGACCAATCAAAATAATTTGTAGAGTTTTATCCACACATTTTAGATCTTCAGGCTGGGGACATCAAGCTCACCTAAGGTGGGAGTAACTAGGTCAGAGTTATTTGCTGACATTCTTTAAATATACACAGAAAATTACTCTAGATTTATATCTTCCTTTTCATAAGCATCTTTCCATTTTCTGTAGCTCTGTAGCAGTCACATTAGGAGGAAACCTGGCTGTCCAGGACGCTTCTGCTGTGTGCTTGAACTTTTTTGTGAATCCTGAAGCAGAGCTGCTAAACTACACGCAGTTGAACGCCAAAAATATTCTAGTTTTACACATTTAATGAAGAAACTAGGAGAAGGTGCCATTGGTGGGTCCTTCAGGCTCTGCTGATGCCATTCCCTGCATGGGAGGGACACAGATGTCCAGATGCTGCTGTTTTCACCAGTCAGTTGACCTGAGCAAGACAGACAGGACCATTTTGGGGAGCAGTTTTCTGCAGGGACTTTTTTCCCAGCAGTTTTGCTCAGTCACCAGAGGGCAGGCATCTATAGTTCCACTTTATTCTCCTTCACCCTTCTCATCCTCGTGCAGACTGTAAGCTCATCAGGGCATGGTTGGTGACTTGTCAGCTGTGTTATTTGAAATGAGAAGGTGAATCTTAAGGAAGCCAGCAATAACCCCTTCCCCATCATTTCTGGTGACCCTGAGGTACTGGATGAGATCTCATTGATCCCAGTGAGGGAAGGATGGTGGTACCACCACTCTCTAGGGTGGTATTGCAGCAGTTACAGGGAGGCAGGTTTAATCTTCTGTATAAATCAGTGTCATTAAGTGTGTTAGTCTGTTAAATATCCTTTAGTCAAGCACAGAAGCAATAGTACTTGATGTTAGAGAAGATGAGAACGTATCAAAAGCAATAGTAAGGGGGTTTTGTTTTCCAGCATAAATCATTTCCATCGCACAATTGGCACTGAATATTCTGTACGTCTCAGAGACGTTTCATTGAGTCCTTTAATTGCAGAATTCCTTTAAAGTTTAACAATGCAGAACTAATTTTGATGACTCAGTAGCACAAAAACTGTTATTTTAAGTGCCGAAAAGGTATTTTCCCTTTGGATTTTCTAGCACTGAGGCAACGTTCTGAATGTTTTGACTGCTACTTTGTCTGACAATGTAAACAGACAGGAATAATTTAATGATTAACTCGTTATCCTTGATGCATGCCTTGATGTCTCATCTTGTTATTAACAGTTTGCCCGTGTTTTGAAATATATATAATGTGAAGCAGAGCTAATTTTGCTCTGGAATGCTCTTTAACGCCATTCCACAACTTTTTCCACCCACCAGCTGAGCTTGGTCAGTGAAAATGCTCTCTATTAACATCCCAGCAACTGGCTCAGGCACTTTCAGCTGTGTAAAATTAAACCCACTAATAAAACTGCTCATCAAGGAACTTGAATATGTGCATAAGTCCATCCTTGTTCAGCCTACTATGCTTAAGCATATTCTGAACTTTCACATGCACTTGCAAATTTTGCTTGCTCTATTTTGCTGGTTGGGTCTTTGAAATACTTCCTGGCACCATATCCTGTTTCTGTTGTGTTTAATAGTGACCTGTCTATCATTGCCACTTCCACACACATTCCTCCTCAAAAAGCCTTTCGCAGAAGACTTGCAGCCTGATAACAAGATCTTGGAAAAATCCCCTTTGTCTTTGAGCACGAGCGCCTTGTTTTCCATACAAACTGGAATGTCAAAAAATAACAGAACTCTTTTGCCACCTGGGAGAGTTTTTAATACGTTTTCACCCAATCTTTCAGTATGATAATATTGTTGTGTGCTTTTATTTTTTTTCATATCTCACATTTATAAGATGATAAGTGGAGTTACCATCCCTGGAAGTGTTCAAAAAACGAGTAGATGTAGCACTTCAGGACATGGTCTAGTGGTCAGGGAGATGTTGGGATGGAGGTTAGGGGCTTTTCGCAAAGGCCTGTAGTGACAGGACAGGGGATAATGGCTTTAAATTGGAAGAGGGAAGATTTAGATTGGAAATTAGAAGGAAATTCTTTATCTGAGGTGTTCAAGGCCAGGTTGGATGGGGCCTTGAGCAACCTGGTCTAGTGGGAGGTGTCTTTGCCATGGCAGGGAGGTTGGAACTAGATGATCTTTGAGGTCCCTTCCAACCCAAATCATTCTATGATTCTATAAGGTTGGACCTGATGATCCTAGAGGTCTTTTCCAGCCTAAATGATTCTGTGATAAGTGTGCTGCCTGTGAAGCACTGAGCCCATTTTAAATAGTATTAATTTATCACATTAGCATCCAAAGAGCTTAATGAGATAGGCAGCATTAACAGAGCCTACACTGTGGGTGACCCCGAAGAGCAGGAGAATCCCAAGAATCTCTTTTCCCTTGGAAGGACATTTTAACAATGAATCCTCTGCTAGCATTGTATGAATTGATGCACCTGAAAGCAGTCAGCATGTGAAAAATGGAAACTGGCATTAAAATAAGCAGTAAAAACCCCATAAAAGCCCATATACACATCTCCATTTCCAGCAGGTGGTGGTGGAGCAATTTCTGCCTGTGCTGCATTATCCTCCAGCACAGGGTTGCCCAGCTCCTGACTCCAGCTCTCCCACTTTATGTGAATTCAAACTGGTGAAACAAATAGGAGTAGTGTGGTTATTAGCACGTGTCCTCCAGAAGCCACTAATAAAAAAATGCTTCCCCTGACATTTTCATTCTACACCAAACAACCTCATAACTGTTAGAGTAAAGCAGGCAAGTGAAATGAAAAAGAAATGACCCAGCTTGATTTCATTCCTATCTGACAGCTACCAGGCAATGGCAAAAAAGAAAATTAAGAATTTTAGAAAGATAAACACTGCTAAATAGTTGGGAATATGCAGCACCTTCTCTCCAAACATGTTGTGACTTCAGTGTCAGTTTCAAAGCAGTGCCTGCTTTTATTTTGTGATATTTCGGCTAAGTCCTTCTCTTATACTATTAGGATTTGCCTTTTCCTTTGAATTCCCAATAACTCATGTTGATAAAAATGTGTCTTTTTTGTATCTGCTAAATACTTTGACAGAGAAGATGAGACATTGTGATTCCTTCCTGTGTGCAGACAGTAGCACTGCACCTTGGAGGTGGGTCTGACAGAGCCTGCCTAGGGAGGATGCAGAATTCGTTATTTTTATTTTCTCTTGTCTGCATGATGGAAAACTCAAAGAGAAAACTGCATAGACAGTTAAGTGCCAGCCCCTCCATCCACAGATATCATTGTCTGTAACTGGAATAAATGCATGAATATGCATATGCATATTCATGTTTGGAAAGTTTGCCCAAAGACCCTTGATTTGAAAGGAGTCGTCTTGTATTTCAAAAGCACTTTCCCGTGGCAGATATCAACATCTTCTGCAGAAGTGTTAAATCACTAAAACTCTTTCATAGAATGTTTGGGGTTGGAAGGGACCTCTAAAGGTCATCTAGTCTAACTCCCCTACAGTAAGCAGGGACATCTCTACCTAGGTCAGGTTGCTCAGAACCCTATCAAGCCTGACCTTGAATGTCTCCAGGGATGGGGCCTCCACCACCTCTCTGGGCAACCTGTTCCAGTGATCAGCCACCCTCATATTAAAGAACTTTTTCCTAATGTCCAACCTAAATCTACCCTTTCCTAGCTTAAATCCATTACCCCTCATCCTGTCTCTACAAACCCTTGAGAACAGATCTTCCCCTGCCTTCCTATAGGCCCCTTTCAGGTATTGGAAGGGTATTTAAGATGAAATGTGAGGTCTTGGCTACCTTTTGGCAAGAAACCATCAGAGACCTGGTGTCTTTTAAAGGGCTTTAAAAACACTTTAGCTTTGTGGGAGCTTTAAAGGAATGTAAACTATGCAGGAACTGTGGAAAACCACATTTGGTGCATCTTCTTCAGATGCACACTGTCTTCTCCAGCATCAGGCTTGCACCCGTGGGTAGATACAGTCTCTCTAATGGCTCTCCTGAGCCTTCTTGCCTGGCTCAGATGCTCTGCCTGGGAGAGGGAGCTGGAGCAACCAAAGCCCCTTTCTGTGCCTGAAGGGCCAGGCAGAAGTGCAGAGGTGCTAAATGTGGATGGGTGCCAGATTAACTCGGTCTGAACCGCTCCTCTCTCCGCAGGTGGGAAGATGGTCTGTCAGAGACAAAGCCTGATGAAAACGCATCTGGGGTAGCCGAGTGTTTGTGTTGCTTTAGCTTCTGGCACGGCCTCCACTCTATTTATCCTTCCACCCACCTACCTTCCCCAGAATAGGGATGGATGCACTCACCGATCTTATCAGTACCACGCTTTGATCCAGCTGGGATGTTAGGGCCTTTGGGAATTCCCCACGTTTGATAATTCCTGATAGTTACTTTTAAGAAAATACCAGCTGAAGGATGGGGAGGGATTCTTCAAATTCCAGAAACTGAGTGAATGGTGGAATTTATCAGGGCACCCGAGCCAGATTTCCTTGGAAAGAACATATTTATTTTGAAGTGTCACATTTTCATTGTGTTCAGCAAGCAGTATCACTTAAGGCCACAGAAACCCAGTCAAACAGGACGTTACTGGCATTTTTAATAAGCACAGGAGCCGGCCCTGATAAAAACATTATGAGACATATCTAAACTATGAATAGCTAAGGACCTGGTTTATCCCAGGCGGTAATTCATTACCCCTTTATGTTTAGCTTTCGAAATACCACCTCGAGAGAAACTTGACCCCAAGGAAATCTATTTCAGGAATGTGTGTGGCCCCCACCCCAGCAGCCTGGGACTGTCTTACCACCTTTATTGTATTTTTCTTGCAACCCCCCCTGTGAGGTAGGGTCCAACCATTACTCCTGCTTTACGAAGAGCAAATTGAAAAACACTCGTACGTCTCACTCCCATTAATATCTCAGATGACTTTCCCAAGGTTGAGGAGGAAGTTTGTGGCAGAGCAGCTCATGAGACCAGGTACTCAATGTGCTTTGTGCCTGCCCAAACCCAGGAGTAATTTTCTCCTCACAGGGTGCGGCTTCCCACCCCCTAGTAGTAGCCAGGTTACAGGGCTGTCAGAACGGGGAGGTGGGGGGGGGTGTTTGTTTGTTTTGCCAGGGGTAGTAGCATCAGGAGAAAATATCCATCATCTCCCGAGACCAGAGGCATTCCTGAGTGCAAGCGTGGGCGGCTGCAATGTCATACCACGGCTCTGGGGAGGTGTTTGCTGTGGGTTCTGCAGGGGCTGTGTCCAGCTGGGCCCACGGCAGGTTTGGGCTTGTGCATGTGGAGTATCTTGCTGTGGCTTTGTCTGGCTCTTTTTGGGGGGGGGGAGTCGGCTTCCCAGCTGCTTGTAGCTGGCGTGTTGATTTTGTTGGACAGACACTTAAGTCCCAGATGAACTCATTCAGAAGGTTTTCAGGAGATCTCTTCTGACCTCCCAAGGAACAGAGGGCTCGCTGCCCTGTGAGTCCTGGATGAAGTCTCTGGTGGCAGGGGTGGCTTTGGGTTTGTGTCCCCTCGCCTGCCGTCGTGCTCCTGGCTGCTCTGTGGACTTTTCTATATCCTGGAATGTGGGAACTGGGCATGAGGGTAGGAAAACTTGATTTATTCTGATAAAGGCAATGTGCTCTGGGGAAATAAGGTAATTGGAAGAGCTGATTAAATACCACATACAAGAAACAAAGTGAGAAAATTAAAAAATACTGTGAGTTTCAAAGGGCTCGTTTTCTTACCTCTGTTACCATAGCACAGTTAAACACTCCTGCATTTAGTGCTGGGCTAAAGACTTCCCTGAGAGTCAGTGCTTTTATTAGGAGAGAACTACATTGAAGCTATTGAAAATATTTATTGCCTCATAGACGGCAAACAAAATACAGGTTAGAGACCCACCAGAGGGAAAGAAGAGCAAGTGGTGGTAAAGCAGGATGGAAGGATAGGTTTGCACAAGTCATTTGGTGGTCACAGCCACACCAGACAGCAATAGTTGGAATATTTGCCTTTGGTACTTTGGTTATATTCACCATCAGCTCCTGCCTCACCTAGGAAATATGTCTGAGAAACTCCTTCTTCCCACCAGGGAGCAAACACCCATAGTCCTGTTCATTAGCGAGAAGAAAACAGAACCATTTCACTTTGTGTAGATATATTCCCACGCAATTTAAGCATTACCTGTTTATAATTGCTTGAGAAATGTTTTACAAGCACCTGCATCAGGTGAAACATCTTTATTGTGGGAGACTTTTGTGAGAAGACTTCATACCCTGCTGATCACAGGCCCTGCTTTAAAGCCCACTGGAGTCCATGGGAAGGATACATCTTTCCCGTGACTCCAACAGCCTTTTGATCATGGCCACTATGTGAAAATGTTGTACAACACCCTGACATTTGCTCCTCCGAGGTGTGTTTTCTGTGCTGGGCCAGACACTCCCAGTCCCCTGTCATGCACGGTGAATGCTCCGTGAAACACCTGAGAGCAGCCACACCCGGTGAACAATATATGAAGTGGGTGCAAGAGGTTGAACCTAGGTACTCTACAGATGCTGCAGTCATGGAGTAGCCCCTTCCAAATGTGTGGAAGGCATTTGAAAGTCCTGGAGTTCTTTGGATGGACCTCAACACACCTCTGTCCTTCCATGTGGGGTTGCAGTAGTGCGATGGGTGTGTTACCTCCTCTCGGAACATTGCGTCTGAAGCAGGGTAGCCCAGGAGCCCCCAGGTCCATGCATGTATAAGCAAGGTGGCAGTGCCAGATGCCCTGCCAGGAGCTGGTGGCTCAGGTCCCTGGATTTTCTCATCATCATGTCCTTGCTCAAGCCTCTCACTTGCTCCCAACCACTGACAGACACCAGATCAGCCTCTGGTATAGCAGGCGGGGGATTTTTTTCATTAGCATATTTCACTATGGAGCTTTGGTCCTGTTGCAGCTGGAATCAAGGGAAGATGGAGGAGTAAGTGATCTCCAGGATCATGGCCTGGGTGCAGGAGAGTGCATGAGGCATTGCATGATTTTCCAATGTCTTTGAGACAAGTGAAGCTTTGAGGATAATCCCCAAAAAGCTAAGGTACCATCTGAAGCTGAGCGTGCCATTCACCTGTTGTAAATCACCAAGGATTTGCTGGTGAGTTTAGCATCCCTATCAAACACACCAGCATTTTTTTTCTTTTTTGCAAAACTCCTTTCCCCAACTAGAATTAGTCATGCTAAGAAAATGTGTGATGTCCCAAGGACTGACTAATTTGGCATCCAGAGCTTCTAGCCCAGAATCTCTCCTGCCAGGACTTTTATATTATCAGTTCCATTCATTCCTAGCGAAGGCTGATGGGGTGCGATAAAGCAGATGGCCAAAGTCCCAGACAAAGGCCAGGCAGGACAATTAATGACAAGCCGACAGCCCCACAAAGGCCGTGGGCCCAGGATAATGCTGGCTCTGGAGGGCTGCTGACAATACCATAAAGCCATTCCCCTCACAATGGGGAGATAAGATACAGTACTGTAATAGGAAAGCAATCATCACAAAATGCCATCAATTATATAAAAGCTGCAGCAGCAGGGGACTGATTAAATATGGCTCTGTTGATGCCTCGACATACCTTTGCTGTGCTCTTTGCCTGGCTTCTCACGACCAGGCTGGTTGGGCACTGGGGCGACTGGGGCTCCCTTACCCCAGTTCTTTCATCGGTTTTTTTGGTCGTGAAATTACAGCGAATAATATGCTTATTCAGGTTTTTATATCTGTGCACCTATTTTATTACCTTTTATAATGCATACAGGGTCGGATCAGCTTGCAGCAGAACAAAGCTAATTACACCTTTCATTACCTAAATATAGCATAATGACAGAGTGTCATTCAAGGGTGGCATTGAGCTGAGAAACCTCATGGCAGGCCAGGACAATGACAGAGGTTATTCAGCTCCACCTGAATTGCTGCTGGTGCAGCGAGAGCGGGGCAGGGTTAATAGTCAGGTCACTACATAAATTACAGTATCGAATGGAAATGGTGAACTGCTCACACTGCTCTCATCAGCCACTATATCTACCAGGGTTAGGAACCTCCAGAGCTGGCAGTAACCTCTTGCCTTCCTCTTATATATATATGTGTATGTATGTGAAGTATATGTCGGTAATTGTAAGACCCAAGAAGGAAATGACCCATTTGTGCTCTGGAAGAAGTGTAGTGCTACTTGGCATGCCTTGGATGAGCATCATGCTTTGTCGGTGAGGCAGGATGGTTGGTAGCCATTTCTAGCGTGGTTGGTAGCCATTTCTAGCATCAGCCCCTGGCCTGTGATGGTATTCTTGAAAGGCTCATACTCCTGGTATTCACCATTGCAGGAAATTCTCAGTCATGAGCTGGTCAGTGGATAAAGGCTCAGTCTCAAGTGGCCAAACAAGCAAGGCAGTATGATGGTGTGGTCCCATCCTGGGCCACACTCCTTTGCCCCCAACAGCTAACTAGTAGCCACTGGCTCTGCAGTGAGACTCCAGACCTGCTGCTGCTGAAATCCTTGCTGCCAGCTGAACTTTGTCCCCAGTGACATGACAGAATCTTCCTCTGAATTTGATTGGAAGCCACCTCCTTCACATCTCCACTGTCCCTTAATGTCTCATGCAAACACAGAAGGTGGTTTGCTTTTAACTTAGTTCTTTACACATCTCTTAATAAGAGGCTTCCCTAGTTTTTAATAAAGTGATGGTGAGAGCAAAGGCCGGTAAAAAGTGTTCATAAAAATTATTATCAGAAACTATTTCATTTCTGCCAAAGCAAGCAAATAACAGAAAGTTTTTACTTTCCTTGGAGTGTTTCTGCTTTTCATCAAAACCAGAAAATGAGACATTTTAATTTGCAAATTTGTTCAGGAGTTGAAGAATATTCATTCCAGTTTTCTTAGATTCTTGCTGAGTATTTGTGTTGCGCTTAATCTTTTTTTTTTTTTTTCCCTTATCTTTTTGGCTGAAGAAAAAATATTTCTATTGCAAGTCATCCCTTCCCTCCCTAGTTTCTCCCTGAAAGGTGAAAGGCATTCCCGGCTGTAATTCCACTGCCTCCATGAAAAATTGTTAGGACCACAAGCCTACGATGAGAGACAAATGAGATTGTCTTACGCCTTGGATGAATTTCCAGCTACCATGAGGAGAGACCTGATCTCCAGTACTTCAGGCTGATACTGGTTTCCTTTTGGAGTGCAGTAAAAATGTAGTATATTCTCTTTTGCTGGACTGGGAGTTTTTTGACAGATTTGTTAGTTTGTGGTTTTCTTTACACCAGTTGTAACAGTAGTATTGAAGTTACCACGTCCCTTTTCCTGTATTTCTAGTGTACTAACACTTCACTTTACTGGTTTTATAGATTGGGGGGGTAATACTTGAGTCAAAGAAGAGTTTAATATGCTAAAATAGATGCTCTGCTTCCACCTCCTCCCTTTGCAAAGATGCTGGTGAGGTGCTTGAAGACTTCCAAATACAAACTGAACCCTTTTGAAATGTCATCATTTCTTTGATGCTTTAAGGGTTCAGAATTTCCCTCAAAAAAGTAAAAGACAAAGTTTTCAGTGTCCTGAGCACTAAACAATACGTGACAATTGTCAGTATTGATGTTATGCTCACCTTTAATGTCCATCAGAATAGTCCCATGACCACTGCTTACATTGAGATTCTGTTTCTTGTGCAGGCTACATCTTCTTAGTTCTCCTCGATGGTTGGTTGTTCTTCCTCCTGTCTGGTTTCTTCCATATTACTCAGATTGCCCCTTTGCTTAGGACTGGACACAAAGCAGCACTGAGGTCTGTGCAAAGATCTTTGACTCTGTGGTGGTAGCACCAGGACAATAGCTGGAAGTAAATGAAATATATTTTGCAGAAAACTGCAATCCAAGGTTTGGAGGAGCTGGGTGCTTTGAACAAGGTGGCCGGGAAAGTGTCTGGTGGGATAAAAGCTAACCTCAGTTTTCCAGAGCTGTGGATTAGCACCCCAACAGCTGCTCACATCTGCAGGTGGTGCCAGGGCCATATCTCTGACCTGATCCAGCTCAAAGTGTTGCACAAATCTGTCTGCTGCCAGCAAAGTCCACATCTGGATACAGCTCCTCCCTGTCCATAGCACTGTGGTCTCCACCTCCCCAGGCTGTTTGTTAGGCCCTGGGGAGGATCCAGCTTTAGAAAAGTAGGGTTTCTCTCCTTTGTTGACCGCTCTATAAAAACCAGTGTTGTTTCTCATTCATTCAGCTCTGTGCTGCCTGAGTGCAGCAAAGCAAAGCCTTGTACATGTATTTACGTGTGAACTTGGAAATAGCTTCAGAGACGTTCTTGAGTTATTAATTATCAGGCTAGACACTTCATAGAATCATAGGATATTTTGGGGTGGAAGGGATCTTTAAAGGCTCTTGGTCATTTTTTTTCTGGTAGAATAAACTAAGAAGGTCCTGCTGCCCCTGCTGTCTGTCCATGAAGCTCAGGAGGGTCAAGCTCTTCATACCCATGAGTGGAGCAAGCACCCTCTGGCCAGGTCTCCAGGCTGGGTGCTGCTCAGTTCAGCTCCTCTTTGGAACCCTGTGACGGCAGCACAGGGAGTCCCTCTGGCTCTCACCCTCCTGTGCTCCAGGGGCCACTTATTCCCCCATCTCCGTTTCAAACCATGACCAGCTTTGCAGTCACTCTTGTGAAAGCCTGGCTGGGTCAGGGGACGCTGGTGGGTTTGGCAGGTTTCACACTCACTCTCTGAGCTTTCAGTCAGCAAGGGAAATCCCAGCAGTTCTGAAAACGCACATACACTCTTTTTTTCCCCTCTTCCTTTCTTCTTTTCTTCTTCCCTTGGTCTGCAAAAGCCTCCCAGCCTCCTTTTTTCATTTCCCTTTCTGCTTTGGCCTTTATCTCTCCCCACCGTTGTAGTTACATCCTCTGATGATAGCAGGAATGACCCCATGGGGTGACCCTGGGAGATTATTACATTAGCTGTAAATTTTGAACCCGGGCCAGCCAATACAGTGAGGATTGCAACTCCCATCCTTTAAGTGCAGGAGGATTAACGCTGGGGAACAGAAGTACCTTAAACCACTCTACAGACACCAGCGACCATTCCTTCCTCCCCATATCTTTGTATTTCTGCCTTTAAGACCAGTTGGGGAATAGAGCTTTGCTATTTATGTTGAGGTGGTGAAGGGGAAGAAAAAGACAGCATTCATGACAGTCGGGGCAGAACTGCATTAAATAAAGCCTCCATCTTTCATTCTTAAGCTCAGCTCCAGGTCCTTGATGAAGACAGATTTTTCAATTAGACAGGCAATGTTTGTTCTAATATTTTATATATGAGCCGCTCAGCTGACATCTTACCCAGATTTATGAAGGAAATCGAATACAAATGGGAGTTTTAATATAAATTTATTATTCAAATTTATCACTTATTTCCGCAAATAAAAATTACGGTTGCCTCAAAGAACACATTTTTTTAAAAGAGAAAGAAAGAAGTTGATAAAGTTTCTTTCCACCCGGTGAATAACAATATTGTAAGTTAAGAAAGATCTGTCATAATATAAATTATAACACACATGGAATACATTTCCCATTGAAGACAATATTTCTTTCTTATACAAATGTTGCACTCCTTCACTGAACTGAAAGGAAGTTCAGGAAGGTTGGCAAAACAAAGTAGCCCATTTTTAACACTATACAGAACAAAGTGTATTCTGCTGCCAATTACCCTTAACTGAAAATGACTGCAGCTTCTGGGAGACACAGCCAAGGGTCATGGGTGGGATAACTGCTCCCCGAAGAAAAAGAAATGTCAGGTGACATTCACACTTCAGCTATTTAAAGAAAAGGATGAAGAGACTTTAAGGGAATAAAAGGCCCTGCAACACCCGTTTGTAGCCACGGGGAAATTACTGCAATTAATGCTAAGCCATTTATAGCACAAGTTTCCATACGTCTGTGGATGGCAGAGCTTCATCTAGGAAGAGATTCATACCACAGGAGCTTTCATATCGAGTCAGTCTGAGAAGAAAATAGAGGAAAACTTTCTTTTTTAACAAAATAAAATGTTAAAAAGAGATTTATATATTTTGGGTTCTATAAATGAAAACATTTTAGTTTCCTTATACAGTTGTGGCATTGCCGTAGTTTAGCTACATTTCCACCTTCCTATATTTCATTTAGGATTTTCCTTTTTTTCAAATGTCAAAGGTGATCAAAAGACATTAAAATACTTCCAGTATCTCTACATTTTCCAGTGTGAGGTGAAAAAAAAAGAGGGAGGAGAGTATGAAAGATCCTAGTAATAATGTCAAAACCGTTTGTGTTCCGAGTTTCAAAAACTGAAAGAAAATGAAAATCTCAGTGACAATTGACATGTTTCATTTGATTTCTATTTTTCATTGAATTCTGTTCTAATACACACATGTGTATTTACAAGTTGTTGAATCAGATATATGGCTATTTCCATGAGAAATTTCTGCCAGCTCTACCCATACTGTGATGTTATTTGGTGCCCCAATAAACCCAACACCAAGCAGACACATACAAAGGCAAAAAGTCCTATATTAATGGGTGTTTACTTGTGCAAAAATCAATGGTGGAGACTGGTGGTCTATCTGAAGCGTTGGGGTGGCTAACCCAGATTGATTTCATTAGGATATGGCCTCCCTGCAGGAGGGAGGGCATTTGTCTCACCTGAATGTATCCACCTCCAGAGTGAGGATACCTCCTAGAGGTTTTTCCAGCCTAATTGATTCTATGATTCTATATGCTCTAAGCCTGAAGGCCACCTTTCCTGGCTGCACAGAGCCAGATTTGTCAGAAGGCACTTGGGATCCTTCACAGGACTGAGTCTTTGGGCTTTTTATGCCAGTTCATTTCAGGATTTAAATCCCCTGATTCAGTTGGAGGAAACACTCCAAGCTCTGTGACAATCTGGGTACTCACTCCTACTGAGAGCAACAAAAGCGTTGTTTGAGAAGCTCTTGGAAATCATATTTACCTTCAGTTTACAATTGTAGTTGGTCAAACACCTTGAGAAACACCCCATCAAAGTCTGGATAGCACAGCACTGAGCTTAAATACCTGTAAACCCCAGAGCATGGGCTTGACTGTTCCTGGTAGAGTTTATTGGCTTTAAATTAATTTCTACTGACTGTGCTACATTTTATCATGTGGTTTTTTTGTACAGGAACCACTTCTAATGTCAGTTGCACCCGTAAATCAGAGGAGGCTGTTGCTAAGTCAGTGCGCTGAGGTGTGACATGCAATGTGTGGCTGCAAAGCCAGACCTTCTGCCCTCAGATAACAGGGTAGGAACAGCAGCGAGAGGATTAGAGATCTCTGAGCTGTTTGTTTGCACTCTGAGATGGGCTGTAAGGCCAAGCAGGGAAAGAGAAAAAGGAAAACAACTCAGGCAAGTTGACATATACATTGCGGAGTCTTTTAGATGAGTCTTTTAGATGTCCAGTGGTTTCTGCTTGGGCCGTTGCATGGCCTCGAGGTTAAAGGCTTGGCTGAGAAAGTCAAGGGCCTCTGTTCAGCTCAGGTGGGGGATTCAGAGAGCTGCCTGTCAACCAAGGAGGAGAATACCCTGAGAAGGAGGAGGAGAAGGGAAGGTGGGGATTTCTTTTCTCCTCTTGCACCCTCTACCCCCCTGACAGAGATGGAGCAGCAGTGCAGCACCAAGCACAGCTTTCCTAGTGACAGGGGATGAAGGAAAAGGGGTTTGTAACGCCAGGGCACCCAGTGTGCAGGTAGGATTCCTGGCTTCTCTTTCCAGCTCCCAAGATGATTTCACTTGGGTTTGGTTGGGTTTGGTTTTATCCCAGGATTGTTTACTGTAAAATACATCAACAGTCCTGGGAGAGCTCCCCACACACAGCTGAGAGCTCTGACCACGGGATAGTTGTGCAAAAGGCAGGGCATTCCTACCTGTGTCTGTCTGCACCTGGGAAAAACCAAGCCATAAATATTGACCTTCCCAAGAGGGCTCTGGGTCTGGGGTGGATGGAGGCACCTCCCTGGCTGCTCTGACTCAAGCGCCTTGGGCACACCAGTGGGGTGGCAGTTCACATCTCTGTGCTCAGCATTTTCTGTTGACCACTGCCACAAACTTGCTGAAGCTGGAAGGACCTCTGGAGATCATCATGTCTACCCCCCAGCTCTGAGCAGGGCCAGTTAAAGCTGTTTTCCCAGGGCCATGTCCAGTCAGGGTTTCAAGACTTGCATGGATGGACGCTGCACAACCTCTCTGGACAACCTGCTCCAGTATTCAGTCACCCTCTGTATTCCTCCCAGGTCACCTGTCCCTACTTGCACCTCTTGTGTGCTTCTTTTTTACATCTCAGTTCTGTCAGGAGCTCCATGTTCCTCCATGGAGCTGCCTTTGCCTGCTTTCCTGACTCTTGGGGTGGACCATTCTTGAATTTGGAGAAGGCTGTCCCTGAAAATCAGCCAGCTTTCCTGGACCCCTTTTCTTGCAAGGGCCACACCTCCTGTCCTGCTCCTTCCACCCTAAACAGCAGCCACTTCTGTACCCTCCAGCAGCAGATCTTGTCCTCCAAGGGTTACCTGACCTTCAAGTGTTACTATGAAACCATCACTGCTGAGAACAAGGCAGTTACCTCTTTTGACTAACTTCAATCCCTCCAAAATTAGTGTTGATGTAGTGTTTTTTAACCTCAGGAAGGATCTTATTTACTCCTGGAATACATGGAAATGAGGAACCCATCTATCTTTGGGCCAAGGAGCCTTGAGCTTGCTTCACAGGGCTGGTGCCTTTGCACTTCAGTGACAAATGTTTGTCATCCAAACATGTCTTATATTTGCCAGGCGAGACGGGTGGCTGAGGTTGGGCTGCAGGAGCTTCCCCACACCCATCTCATGCAGGGCAGGAGTTGTTTGACTGCCAGCAAAGCCCCAACTCTCCGAGAGCTGTATTTTACAAGTGCTGGGTGAGTGGTCTTCAAAGCTCTGTGACATTGTATGTTTGGCCAGGCTGCTCCTCTGCACGATTTCTTCAATGTCCATAAAATCCATTATCATTGTAGCTCTGCCTAATTAGCCCATAAATGTTCCACTGTAGTCAATAAATTACCCTGGCCTTAAAGGGCTTATCTGGTCAGTGTAATAAGTAGGACTATACACTTTATTTTTCTATTATAATAGTCAGAGTATTATTTATATGACTGGGATTGAACTATGCCTGAACTGTGAAAGAAGCACTACACTATAAATAAAAAGTATTTTACTGTCCAATGACTTTAAACCTCGTTCAGAACTTGTTAGCATCTGCCTAAACCATCTCATTTTGCTTACTCTCTGTTCCAAACAAGTAGAGGGTGGACAGATGAAGCATATCCAGAAATACTAATATATAGTGATCTACTGTACAGATAGACAGGGTTAGGGGTTCTGAGGGTATATTTTGACAGCTCAGTGGGTGGACAATAGTGTGTTACAAGATGTCTGGAGCTGCTGAATTTTGTTGTGGAGCATACCATGTATGTTTTAACATGTGCCTATTTTGCCATGTCATCTGGAGTGATCTGCAACTAATTTGGGAGGAACAGGAGCTTTGTTTCTAAAGCTAAGAAGGAAAACATCATCCATGTTTTTAAAGCGGATCGTTCTGAAGTTGACACTTGTTAAATGGTTAAAATATAAATGCTGGTCAAATATGGGACACAGTGGCAATTTTTTCTTTGAAAGTAATCACTTCCAGCCAATTCTGTTATTTTAGTGCTTTAATAGGAGATCATTTTAAAAGGTTTTCATTTTCTTTTATTTGTGTGAAAACAGCCTTTCAAAGGGATTTTCTCTGAGACATCCAAGGCACACTCCAAAGCCCAAATCCAGATGGATGCCTTGGGAAGCACAGGGTGAAGGAGGCAGGTCTGCTGGGGTGCCCTGGCTCCTTCCCTGCTCTCATTAGCAACATCTGCAGTTGCTCTGGAAAGAGCCACCCATGAACCCACCCACCCCCCACAGGTGCAGGACACTCACCTTCATAGCAAAAAAAGCCATAGCAACCAGTATCTTGCTGTGCTTTCAGGACAGGTGTCTGGGGTTGAACCCAGCAGAGCCAATGCAGCTAACGGGCAGATTTGGTGTTTATTCAGCAGCTGATCTCAGAGTCGTTAAGAAATGAGCAGCAAAGCATGTGCATCGTTAACTTCTGCAGGTGGCACAGTTTAAAGCAATTTAGTAGCTCATGACCAGGAGGAATTCTGGGAGTTTGTGCCCCTGAGAAGACCACCTGCAGCAGAAGCAGTCAAGTCTTCTTTGTTTCTGCAGTGGGAATGGAGACCTGTCCTGTCACCAAAACCAACGTGTGGAGCCCAAGGTATGGGGATACCACAAGCTCTTGTGTGAGGTGCAATATTGATGTCTTGTCTAAGGTTCTGTGGAAGCTAAAGTGGGAAAATGCAGCCTTGGCTTGTGCAATCCTGTAACATCTCTGCCTTAGGAGAGGTGGTACTTTGGTGGCAAAGTAGTAATGTGAAGGGATCTTTGTCTGACTGTTGGTGTCTCCACCAAGAGCTTGAGCTCAACAGCTGCAAGGAGGTTTGGAGCTTGTGGAGTCTGCACTGGAGCATGGCTCAAGGTGACTGACTGCAGGCTTTTAAGCAACATTGTGTAGCTGAGAGGCTTGTGTAGATAAAGAGTTCCTCAAAGTGTTCCAGGGATGTAACAGAATTGCACACTACAGGTGTGCTGAAATACTTGTCCAGTTCTGTGTTTAAATATAGGAATATTGGTCTGTATTGCCTGAGGAACATCCACTGTGCATGCATGAGTAATGCAGAGAGATGGATTTTACATGGACACAGGTCTGAGCTCTGAGTTGTTCCCTAGCCAGCAAAAGCTTGTCTTCTGTGGTGAAGACAAAGTAATGGGAATTAGGAGGGCTGGGGTTTGCTCTTGTTTCCACCAGCAATTCCTTCTTTGATCTCATGCAGGTTGTTCTCTGCTCAGTGCTCAGTGTTTTACTTCTCCATTGATAAGATGGCAGCAGTGATGCTTCCCTCCCTGCTTGAGGTGCTGAGGTCTTAAGGTTGCTTGTTACTTAGTGTTTGCTCTGCAGCATCATGCTGAGCATTCACTTGCTCAGACAGGGCTGGAGGATTTAGGTGTCTGCAGAAGACACAAAAAGCAGCGGGTCTCCTTATCACCTGCTGGGAGTTACTGTTGTCCTCTTAACTTCATTTTTAAAGGCTGGGGGGGAAAAAAAAGGATTTGTAGGAATATTCACATGGCAATTTATTTTGCTCTTAAAAAAAAATCCATTTTGAAAACAGCTCAACCATGGCTTTCTGAAATGCTTCCTCTCTTTCCCTCCCTCCTCCTGACAGATTCACCCCAGGCTAAAAGAGTGGAAAACAAGATTCAGTGGGAATGTGTTTCACAAGGGAAAAGCAGGAGCATCATGGAAAGTTTTGGGTGGCTTTTTTATCTGGTACTCCAAAATATACGTGTTTTGTTGTTGTGGGTGTTTGTTTTATGGTGGAGGGAACTGGGATGTGCTTTTTGCCATTGCTTTTCCTGGGTCAAAGATATGTAAGCTGTTACCAGTGCAATCCAACAACCTTCCCTTTCTCAACTATTAACTAATCTTAGTTCTGAGGAGCACAAGATTGTTCCTGAACAGGGAAATTATTCTAGCACGCTGGAATGTGTTTTCTGGTCATATATATCAGCATTCCAGCATCTCCTGCCTTGCAAGATGAACTCTGATTCTGCATGTTCTTGCCTGTGTGTGTGTTGGACTACAGTGTTTATGTATGAAGCTGGTCTTAGGAGTTGTTGATTGTAAGCACACAGAACTCTTTTGACTTCAGGCCTTAACACTACAAAAGAAGTCAGGTTTGGAGTAAATCATTTGAGCAATATAAACTCACTGAGGCAGATTTTACAGGTGGGGCTTCTATTTATTTGTAAACAAAACCAGGCAGTGTATCTCTGTTCAAGTATGCACCAAGTAGCAGAGATTCAGCTGTGGTTGTGCAGTTGGTGATGTTTAAATAGATATGATTTTTGGTAGCTAGAAAGAATGTGTTTTCTCGAAGCAAACAAAGTCTGGATTCTTCAATGAGAGACTAGGTCATGGCTCATTCAAGGCTTGCTGCTGCCTTGCCTAAGAATTTTGTAGGTGTTAATTTATCAACTTTAGGAATGAGGAAGGCTTCCCAGGGAAATGTTTAGTATTTTCCATTCCTGTGATGTGAACAATGAGATTTACAGTTTGCAATTTAGATGCTGGATTATGTCTATTCTCTGGCAATACTCCTCATGGTGGAGCTGCACTAAACATTAACCTTTTCACTTCAGATACTCATACATAATCATAATGACATAAGTATTTATTCTATATGTGACATGGTCAGCTTCTGAGCTGACTTGGCTGGGAGAAAGTTACACTTCGCAAACCCTAGAGAAATTACGTTCTAGGTTTACTTTTCTTCTGCATCTTGTGAACAAAACCAAACTATATTTTCCATTTGTGTTGCTCTGCAGTGGAGCTGTTAACAACTTTTCCCAGAGAACAGCCATCACCTAAAACTGGTCCTGATTAGATGTTTCCCAGCAGTTCCTCAGCAGCAAATGTCTATGACTTAGAAAATCTTACTTCATGAAACTATTTTAGTTTTAAATGAATGGCAAACTGATACATTAACACTATGTGCTCTGATTGCTGCATCAAACTTGCTGTCATTCACTTAAGCAGGGAATGGGTAGAGCCTGTGGTTTTTGTCAGAGGGTTATGAACTGACTTTAGTACTTTCCCAATCCTTGGGTTCGTGCAAAGACAGTACTGCAGGATTGTTCTGTAGCAGTGTGGATAGATTAATTGCCTTGGTTTCCTTTCCTGTTGTTGTTCCCTTCAACATCTCTTTGTTCTAAGCATCTCCTCTATCTATTCTTTTCAGATGCCATTGTGCTGTCAAAAGGGACTTTTCACAGGACAATGAGTCACCAAGCCCTTGTACTGATTAAGTATTTTTGTTTTCACAATCTGTCAGCAACGTCTCCCTTGTCCCCCACCAAGCAGAGTAATCCAGGCCCTAATAAGACAGGAGTTGCTCTAAATTATCAGATTTCTCTCTTTTCCACTCCATTTTGGGTGACATGTTTATGGAGAGTCCTCCAACCTGCTCACCTCCCAAGGGCTCACCAGTGTGTTGTGAGCCTGCTGGGGAATATATCTCCATTCTGGAGGGGCCACTGATCCCTTACAAGTGATTCCAGACAGACCTGGGAGGCTAGAACAGGGTCTGGTACTGGGTTGCTGCCCTGACATCCAAACATGTAACTGGCGAAATCCCAGACCTGCCTGAAGTCAACGGGAATTTTGCCACCAGCTTCAGCAGAGCCAGGATTTCACCCAATATATTTCCCAGCCTCCTGCTGCAGGAGTGAGCGAGGTCAGGCTCTCCTCACAGTCACACCACGGTCTGGAAGCCATTTACTGAGTCTGGTGGAATTGCTCCTCATTCTCAGTAATGAAATTCAGTGGGAAACCTGCTTTTTCATGGGTAGGAACCAGCTCTTGGCTGATCAGCACAGCTCCCACTGCACGCACAGAGGGTGGATTCAGAGGCCCTGGAGGTGTTTACTTCTTGCAGAAGATTCACCCCAGGGTGGATTTTTTGGGGGTCTTATTTCTAACAACTTCTTCTGGACCTTGTTACAAGCAGAGAATAAGAATTTGGCCTTTACAAGAAACCTTAACTTTTGCAGGGTATGTGCAAGTGTTACTGCCCTTTTTTTTTTCCCTCTCTCTCCTGTAGATAGGCTTGGTCCAAAGAACTTGGATGCTGGAATTTCAATGCAGCTGTAAGTGAAGGAACTGGCTTGGGAAGGGGGTGTTGACCCCTGCCTGTTCCATGAGCTGACTCTTTCCTCGCCTCTTGGAGATGTTCATTATGGCTTATTTGTAGGGTCATTGTCCGGGTCTCCTTGTTGATTTCTTTCATAATATTGAACATTCAGTTTAAAAAATTGTTACTCTGACCAAGAAGCTAGAATCAAACTAAACCAACAAAAACAGGAAAGTTTGCTCTGAATTTCTGGGATGGGAGCCAGTTCTCAGCCACATGTTGTAACTGTATTATTTATGTCCTTATTTATTGACTACATTGGCACCTTGAGTCCCCCATCTCTGCCTGAGGCCCTGTTGCGGGACATGTGAGCAGCATAATAAGAGCAAGTCCCTTGCTGTGAAGACCATAGAGGACACCACAAACACACCAAAAAATCCTGCTATAAATCCTGTTTTACAGAGCGGGAACTGAGGTTGCACATGGAGATGGGAGAGCAGAGGAAACCCAGAGTGTTCTCCTGCATCCCAGGTAGGGACTTCAGAGCTGCTTACAGCTGCAATAATACTCTCCTGCCTCTCTTCTTTTCATGAAGAAGTCTTTTTTTAGTTTTTCCCCTGTTCTCTATTGTCAGAAGCAGTGCCACCTCTGGCACCACGGCTGGGAGGATTAAGGGAAGGGCAGTGTCCCGTTCCACGTTTCCCTTGCTTCAATGGCTGAGGGAAAATGTTAGTATTATATAAAAATAGTTTCTGCAGTTGAAGCTAATTTATTTCAGTGAGACTTCAAATACATTGAATAAAAAAAACCAGGAGATGGATACCAGCTATTATGGATTCCAGCTTAGAATTGTCATTTTTCCCTCCACCAGGCTTCGAATCTTTCAGTTCAAACCGGTAAGGTATGAACTTGGGTTTCCCCTAATAGTGAAACACAATGCTAAATTGGGAAGCTTCTTGAAATGCTTGTAAGGGAAGTGCACAAACATCTGGTTGACATTTAATCTAGAAATGTCAGGCCTCAGCATTTCCAACCCAGGCTGACAGTTCCTTGGGTTGAACACCAAAACATACTTATTGAGAAAATATAGGGAAGAGGTAGATCAGAGACCAAATATTAAATTGGAAAAAGGGTGGATTTTGGTTTTTTTAAAAAAAGTAAACATAAGCTCTGTCTGTAGAAACCCTTGTGCATTCTTGATTGTAATCAGCACACCATTAAAGGAAGGCAAAGCTGGGCTTAGGCTTTTTCCTAAGGTGGGGATGACCTCCAGTAATCCTTTTATCATTTGAATAAGTCAGTCCTTACAACAGCTGGCCAAACCAGACTCTAGGGCTGAGCAGACAGCAGAAGGTCCCCAAATCCTATCTGCTACACTCAGATGGTAGGCATGGTGGCATGCTCCTGTCCCATGAAGTACCACATTTGTGCCCTGGAGTGCACTTGAGTTTTCAGTTTAGCAGAGGATTTACTGAGAGAGATGTGGAGCCTGTGTTCCCCTGGCTTCCAGAATGGTCTAAACCCAACCTGACAGTACTTTCCATCTCCCCAAACCCAGGACCTGGTGCTTCTTTAGGTACACAGCCAATACGGGACACTCTGCTCAGCTCTTTTTGGTGGGCAACTATACCTCTTCAGTCCCAAGTCCTGGAAAACTCCAATCCTAAACACATATTTAGATCCCAGTTAAAAAAATTGAAATTAAATATATGAAATGCACCACTTGCTTGCTTTTGAGACTGGCATGGATTGAGAATGTCAGGCTTCAGGTCTGATTCAAAAGTTCAGCAAGTGTTTCTCAGTCTTAGAAAAGGACTGAAGTTTTCTCAAAAAGTAAAATAAAATAAAAAAGCCAAACAGCCCTTTCCTAGAAAAATACTGATTTTAGCAGAGGCGAATTTTTTTTTTTTAAAAAAGGACAATTCTCTTGCATTATCTACTCTTTGGAGCACATTCTTCTAGTTTTCACTTGCTTGATACACCTCAGTGTCTTTAATTCCTTCCAATCTACTTCATCTTAAGGAAAAAATGAGCAGGTGTTCATATATTATTCCAGATGAGGTTCCACCATCTGCTGTGACATAACCAGATTTGTATTACTTTATTCTCTGGCTTCACATTCTCTTGACTCTTTTTGCCCCTGCTGCCACAGAGCAGAGATGCTTCCAGTGCTTCAGGCAGGGATGTCTCCCTCCATGTCCTGGTCTGATTTGGATTCTTCACTGCAAAAGTCAAGTTGGTCCCCTTGATGTTCTGTATCTAGCAACAACCATAGGATCATTTAGGTTGGAAAAGACCTCTAGGATCATCAAGCCCAGTCTTCATCCCAACATCTCCCTGACCACTAGACCAGTCCCGAAGTGCCACATCTGCTTGTTTTTTGAACACCTCCAAGGATAGTGACTCCATCACCTTCCTGAGCAGGTAACAATTTTTCTTTGCCACTGCCCATTCACCTTCCTTTACAAAGTCTTTCTGTTTCATGGTGTGTCCTGGCCCTGAGTGAACTAAAGATTTGCTTTTTCTTATGCCCAGGTCAATGATGTACATTTTAAAAAACTTTTTTGGGCTTACTGTTATGTTCCTTATATCTAGCCATGGTAAAAACAGCAGACATGTTGGGTTTGGAAAGTAAAGATATAGGATCTGATCTGTTTTTTATTGGGATCAGTGATGGAGTTCCCACTTCAGCCAAACCCCTGACTCGCACACAGCTCACAGCGTTTAGTTTGCACTGTTGAATGCACTGGGTTAAAACAAAGGTCATTAGAAAATATACCTGAGAGGCCAAGACCTGTTTAAATACACATTAAGGGATGTAATGTTTGAGGGAAATGTAGTTAAACTGAGTCTATCTGATAGGAGACTGTGTCACTGTAGCTTTTAAAGGATGCCTCGGACTTTCTGAGCCTTTGTTTGTTGTTGGCCGATCAATAACCAGGCTTGGTTTTTGCTCTGGCAGAAATGGTAGGGTGGAGAGGGGGATGGAGGGGGAACAGAAACAGTTTGTTTCAGGAAACAGTTTCATGTAAGCTCAACTTGTAAGAATCACAAATTGAAAAGTTCACATGACTGGAAGGCAAAATCTTCTGGCTGCACGCCAAGTAGGGAAATGAACAGTGTTTGCTGGAGGAGCTTAACCCCATTTGGGGACGGGAGGAGTGGCTGGTGGGGAGATAAGCATGTACTCTCTGCACCCCTCTGAGCGTGTTTCCACCTTTCTGAACCCACATTGCTGCTTCTCCTCCTCCCAAAGAAGCTGGGTATGTTGATGATGATCCCAAGGGCACTGTTTTCGCTGTTATTTGGGGCCATGAGGAGGTTTCTCATAAAAAGGGTTGCTCAAGCACAAGCCATCAACGTTGTTTGGTTGCTTGAGCATGACACTTCCAAGGAGGTACAGAAAATGTGAGCTATGCAGTGCTCGGAGCTGTGGGATGGGCCACACTCTCTGCTGGTGCCATCAAAGCTCCATAGTGCTCCTCATGCCTGAGCCAGTGTGCAACAAGATATCGGGGTGATGTTTGGAGATCTGCACAAAGATTCACCTTTCCCTGACCATGATCATCCCACGTTGCATGAGGCATCCTCTTCTTGCTTCAGGATGCAGCAAGGGATGAAGAACAGAGGGGTGGTTCCCTCTCCTCATCCCCTGGAGGGTGCATTATATAATTAGATACAAAGGCTGTTGAAATCAAAAGATTAAATTGGAAAGCTACTTGATGTAGAATGGCCTCCAGCAAAAGGGGGGAAAGAAATTCTGAAAAATACTCAGTTTTAGTTCGTATCTTTCAATCTTGGTTAGACAGGAAAGAAAATTGGAACTAACTTCTAGGTAAAATTCAGTTTCTGTTTAAAATTTTCACTTTGGGGTTTTGTTTTCGTTAAACTCACAAATTATTGGTTTTAGCCAAACCTCCAAAGCTAAAAGGAGTTAGAAGCTGATTAGAGAACATGGAAGAAAATATTTTGTTGCTGGGTTTTCTTTCTTTGTATTATCACTAATTCATTAAAAAAGAATCCCCCAAAGAGACAGATAATACTTTTTCTTAAAGATATACCTGTCTCCTTTTATTTTTTTTTATATATATACTTTTAACTTCCACACAAAATAATTGTAATTTTCTAACCAGTGGTACTCCAGCTATTGGACTGGGAGCATTTTATATGTATGTGCTAATCCAGGACTCCTCCTGACAAGTCCAACCTGTAGAAGTCCAAGGTTTCAGTTTGTTTTCAGAGTTTGGATGTATTTGGATGGCAATATCTGCTCTATAGAAGTATTTGCAGATGATGCTGGGGAAGGTAGAGCTGAAGCTTGGCTCCAAGTCAAGGAGTCCTGCTGCCTGCTGAGCACGTTTGGAAATCCAGGGCTTTACTTGAGTAAGATATCCATTTGCTAGATCAAAAGGATGCATAATTTGGCACCCAGCTCTAGTGGAAAGTCATGGAGAACTAGTTTCCTACCTGCCCTTTGTGACACTGAAAATATTTTTCTGAATGACTAAATTCAAGAGTTTAATGTTAGACATACAGGGGGTTTTTTTACAGTCTTGGCCCAGATCACTTCTATAAAGAAACTGAAAGGTGAGTGTCCTGGGTCAGTGCCAAAAGATAGAGCTAGACAAGAAGATGGCAAGGTGTTGCAAGAAGTTGGTGTGTCAGCATCTGGTATGTCCACAGCAGACAGAGCCTCTGGACATGTGCTTGTCCCATGCAAACCTGCTCCTCTCACCCCTGGATGTCCTCACAAGCTGCCAGTTACCACTGAATATGGGAAATGCAGCTTCTTTAACACCAGGAAGCCCCATCCTTGCACTCCTGCATACGTCCAACTTTGCCATATGCTAAATGTAATATTTTATCAGGTACTTTCTTTCTTTCTCACACTGGTTATGTACAGGGGAGTCCAGAGAAAGTGCTTTGTGAGGGTGGTGAGGATTTATTGTTTTGTGAACCCTTTGAGATGCACAGGCTAGAAGCAGAGATGCTTTTGGAAGTACCACCTACTAGACAACATAGATTTGTTTTCTCACTCTCTTTTCTGGACTCTGTAGCTGAAATTTGTGAATATGCCCCTTGGCTGAAAAGCTGCTGCTGTAGAGCAATGATGTGTGATGGTAACTGGTGGGGCACGAGGAAGGTGTCCTTCAGGAGCCTGCCTTCTTGAGCCTGCTGCACTTCATAAAATTGTTTGCTTCCACGACTAGAGATAGGAAGTGAACATTATTAATGCTACTGCAAGGATGTGCCCAAGCTTTTTTGATTCTGAAATCATTGTGGAGCTGGAGAAGCACCGCAGCTTGTGTCGTGCTTGCTTGGAGCTTAAATAATCTTTGTGGCTTAAACTCTGCTTGCAGCAGAGTTAGCCAGAAAGTAGAAGAATGAGGAATTAGACCTCTGTGGCTAAGCTGTCTGAGCAAGGCTCGGACCAGATCTCTGAAACACACAGATTAGTGTTATTTTGTGAAAGAGCCCCCGCATGTTTTCACACTTGCATGTAAAATTTCCACCCTTTTTGCAACAATTAGGCTCATGCTGTTTGACAACACACACACACACCAGCAAAACCACCAGGTATCCTGCAAAACCAATCGGTTGGTGTCTGATGGAACATATTTAATCATTTTCCCCAAGATATCCCCCTGATATGAATGGTAACAGGATGTTTATAACAGAGATAAGACTGGGATGAAACCCTATCCCTCTCTGGGAGCTAATAAAAGCAAAGATTTGGAATTAAGTATCACTTTCTCTGAGCTGCACACGAATGAGGAAATGGGGTCAGAAGGGCAAGCTGCAACATTGTAGGCACTTTATCTAAAACATAAACATTACTAGAGTGCATTCTGACCAAATTAACTCTCTCAGATCTGCCATGTTAGCATTCCTGTAGTACTTAAGCCTGCCAGCTTTACTGCTGCTCTGACTGAGGGTTGAACTCCAAGTTGGGGTTGACACTTGCAAGCAGGGCTCTGAGTGGGGAGGGTCTGTTGGACCCTTCTGCAATTAAATCTCTTCCAAAGAAATGCCAATGTCATTGGAAAAAAAATAAAATAAAAGGAGGGGGTGGTGGATGGAGAAACATGATCCACTCTGCTCAGTGCACAAACCCCTGAAAAGTAGAGTTTTCTTTGCACAAGCAGTAAAAACAGGAGTATTTGCTTTGCTACTGTTCACTGCAAAGCACTTGGATCAGGACAGCTGGGCTTGAAATCCCAGCTCTCCTTCAAGTCCAAAGTGAGCTTTTTATGTATCAGACTGGGTGGTTTAGCCCCCTGTGATGTCTAAAGCTTCTTAACATCAGGACATAACTTTGGGTGGCCACAGTTTGTCAGGCAGCTCTGCTAAGTCAAAATCTTCCTTATTTCTTGAGGGGTGTCACAGGATTCCTGTAATAGCTGCTCACAGATGCTCAAACCACCAGCAAGGTCTTGTTGTGCCAGTCAGAGTCCCATCACAAACACAAAGGATGGGTAGCACACGCTATCTCCATGTGTGCCACGAGGCATGGTGGAGCTGATGCTATCTCCACCATGAAAACAGAGGGGCAGAGGCCTGGAACAGAGAGGAATGTGATATTAACATTAGCACCTCCCAAAGATCAGACAAGCACTTGGGAGCTAAATTACTTTATTGCTGTGGGGAAGGAGCAGAATGTGCTCTACACCTTTCTGTGGAGCAGATGGCTCCCTGCAATAGTTGTGGACCTTGGCCAGGAGAGATGGGGAAAGGTCAGCTCCAGGGCTCCTTCCAGGCCTGGCTGCAGCTGGTTGAGTTTGGAGTATCTGCTCCACATGAAATGCTGCCCTGTTCTAATTTATTTAAAGATAAAAAAGGAGTATTCTCAAAATTTGAGTCAAGAAATTTCCTGCACCTTTTACAAAAAATAAGTCATGCCAACTGTTTGGAGAAAAAGAACTGCTTAGATTTGGGTCTTTTTTGATAGAGACTGATTTGTTACCTTCCATTTTGCAGAACCCTGAGGTTGTCTTAGACCTCAGGTCTTCCTGGGGTCCCTGGAAGCTTTACAGCAGGGAGGTCGATAGGGCTTGGATTGCCACCTCGAGGGCACTGTGTGTGTGGTGAGGGTGCCCTGGAGGTGTGAGATTGAGGAAACCTGGTGTCCTCACAGTTCTCCTTGTAGGCACCTGAAAAGTGTGGCAATTTCCCTCAGTCCAGCAGGGTCTTCTACAGTGGATTTTTCCTAGAACCTGTCCTGGGTATCAGAAGACGAATATCACTTTGAAATTCCTTCTGTAAAATATCCTTGTTTCAGTAGAACGAGATTTCATGATGATAAAAGTATTTCTTAAATTCCTATTCTTTAATTTCCAGTCATCTCAATCTTTCTTGCAGAACTGAGAGATTGCCCAGAGTCCCACAAGTAACTAGAAGAGAGGTAACCCAATCTTAAAGTCCCAGTCCCTGCTTTTAAGTCACCAAAACTACCTTTTTCCCAGCTCCTTCCTTAGAAACCTCTTGAGTTTGTAAACCACCTGGTTGTGTGTTTTTTTCCTAACACAGTCACTTGAATTCTTATCATAATTCCTTATCTATGGCAAAGAGCAGTGTAAATACCTAGAGTAAAATCTAAGCTCTTCCGGGAACAGTTAGTCCTTGTTGGTGGTTTATGTTGTAGATAGCACAGCTATCTGAGGAGGCTTCACAGAGCTGTGTGCCCCAACAAGACATCCCTTTGTCAACTGAGGTCCATCAGAGTTCTCTGGAGGGCTTTGCTGGTAGAGCATCCCCTGGTAGGGCACTGATGTGCCTTTGCAAGGTGTGTTGGCAGGAACCAGGGCAGTGATCTCCTCAACCTGAACTCTGCAATGCAGTGAATTGGAGGGGGTATTGTCTCCAGCGTGAGCTGCCAAGGCATCGTGCTGCCAGCTTACTCCTTTCCTCATTTTGTTTCAGCTTCCAGCTGGGTCCCAGCCCTTCAGAAATGGGAGGAGACTCAGGGCTAGAAACCATAAATATGGGGGGGAAATAAAAGTGGGGTAAAAAAAGCTGGAAGAAGTTCTTCAGGTAGCATGAAGCCACGTTGCTGTCTGGAGATGGTGCTGGGCACCCCACAGCAGGAGACTGATGTAAAACTATCTATTTCCTCTGGTCTAGCATCAGATGCTCTACAGCCAAGTCAGATAGGTTGGTTCATAGTGACCTTCTACTTTTTCAAGAGCACAAGGAGTTGCAAAGTTTTAAAATCACGCAGTGAAACTACAAAGGTTCTGGGGCTTGTGCTGAGCCCCATGACAAAGCTGTGAGTATTCGGGAGGGATCGCAAGCAGCGTGTTAATCCCCAGCACTCGCAGGCGTCTCCTTAGGTGAGCTCTGCTCCCCTTCCAACACGTTCCTCTCAGTTTTCTTTTCAAACCACAGTCCAAAAGCTCCCGTGTTTTGTTAGAGATTTAAAACAGCCAGTGGTTCATTGATTTCACATAAAGGGCTTCTGTGCAGGGGATTGTACATCCGTTAAAGTACTTAGGGCCAGTCGCCCCTTCCTGAGCCAAAACCCCCAGGAGGAGGCTGTGGGGTTTCCATCCCAGCCATCCTACAAGGGGAGCAAAGCGATGCTGGTGCTCCTGACTGTCAGAGCTTTGGGGTCTCACTGGGGAGCTGAGTGAGGCTGGTCAAATGGGGAGAGCCAACTAGGCTGGGGCAAAAGCCTCTATTCCTTTAGCCCCATGGATGGGACAGGGATCTGGACTCCCAGCCATGTGCCCATGGAGGTGGCCACCTCCTGCCAGTGGTTCCTCAGGCCATAGCATATCTTGTATGTTCTGGGCTGAATATCTGATGTTCAAGGTGAATCTGGGAACTCAGTCTTGTGTTAGACTTCTTCATTAAAGTATCTAATATTTTGCAACCCCCATTGAGGGGGGATTAAAAACAAGTCCAGTGTAGCTTCCCAGCTTTCCAGGGTGAGGCCCCTGTGCCTTTGTCTCTCTGCTCCCTGTCTTCACTCTCCTCTGGGCAACTTGCTTTCCCCATTTGTACCCGAGTAGTTTCGAGGTAGTATGACATAGTCGTGCTGCTGGGCTGGGGTCAGAAACCCCCTCCCCTCTCCACCACCTCAGGAGCTGTCAGAAAGTTGTTTTGGAGCTTGGCAGTGCTTTGGGTGGGAAGCCAAGCTCCGTGTCTGAAATAATCAGTACAGTATCCTGATAAATAGTTCTGTCTGGTGCTTCTATATTTGGGATTCTGTTCCTCCTGGTTGCACATAAAGGTTCGAAAACATGCACTGTAGAAACCAACAAAACATAAATCCATCTTGTTTAAAAATTACACCCGGTAAGTCAATCTCATCCTTCAGTGGCTAAGCAAGGATTTTAGAATGCCTCATTTTGGCAGAAATGAATACTTTCTTACAGCTTCAGTAGATAAGTTTACACCAGCTCACCCCAAGTGACTGAGTTACTGCACAGGTCTGCAAAACTACTTTGATTTTAAAAAATAATTAAAGAATGATTAAAAACCATTGTACAAACAGCACATATAGTTTTATATTTATTTCAAGGGGCTGTGTTTGTGGCAGATTTTCCACCCCAGCCACCTTTTGGCAATAACAGTGGGGTATTTCAGTTTGAGTGTGACTTGAGGATATTTTTATCTCCTCTTGAACTGTGTTCATGAAAAAGTTTGTTTACGTGGGTGGAAATTGTGCGTGGAACTCTCTTATTCTAAACAGTGTTGGGAATGTGTTTATTAATTTAAAACTGTATTGGTACCATGGTTTTCATGGAAATTGTCAAAACTCAGCTGGTTTTACAGTGTGAAATCAGCTGAGAGATCAGGTCTTAAGGTCACATGTTACCAGAAGAGTTAAAGACTGAGGTGGAAGGAGCATAAAGGTAACGAGGTTTAGTGGCAACCAGGACCCACTTCATTGTCACTCCTACAGGAATTACCAAGTAATTTGTTGTATTTCACCTAGTCTGTTTTATCCCAATCCCTTTTGGGCATTTTCTCTGCAATAATTAACCAAGCCCTCGTTAGGAAGGAGAATCAGGTTTGGCTACGTGCTAATTTCTGACAGAAGTCTAGTCAGACAATCTCCCCTCCTAAGTGATGTGCACTCATGGTATCATAGTGCTACTGGACAACACTTGACTACTGGCAGTAGCAAGAGTGTCCACCCAGCAGTCAGATGACTTTCACCCATATTTATTTAGCTTCTGAAGAGCTTGAAAGCACCTCAGTGGTTGTGGAAAACCCCTTGGGGTGTTTCCTGGTTTGGTTATTTGGACTGAAGATGCACATTTTTCCCAGACCGAGGTGGGACTGGATTGATGCTGCTCTAAGGAGAGTTTGACCATATGCTCACTGGAGATTATTATATTATTTTTCATGCTCAACATCATGTGTATCCTCCTGTGGAGGTGAGGTGGTTGCTGTAGGGTGGCGAGGAGGAGGTGGTCTGGGCTCAATTCCCACTTCTGCCATTGGCTTCCTGTGCAATTTTTCCTCAATTGTCAGAGGTCACCTTCTGTTAGAAGGGTGCAAGGACAGGCATCCAAATGGTCATCCCTCCACGGTCTTTGGTTCTCCTGGTGCAAGAAGGGATCTCCCATCCATAGATGCCTTTTAGTTGTATGTACGGGAGGGTGTTTGAGATGGGGACCCTGGTTTTCTATTTTCATGCATTGTCTAGCACAGATGAGATCTCACTCCAGCAGAGAAATCTGGGTCCTGCCATTAGCAGCACCAGCAATGATAACATGGGAATTGAGACCCACCTTCCTCAATGACAGGTTACCCCTCCCTTGTAGCTCTTTTCCTGAACTATTTCCCATTATTTTGATTGGGAAAAAGTCATTAATGTATACATATGCTGTACAGTTTTGGACCTATCACTTTACTTCTCTTTGCCTAAAGGCACATTTATTTAAAGGTTCAACGTGGGTACATAGAGCCAAAACCCTGACGTGTGCTCCTGCTGAATGTGCTATAAACATTTCCCTAATACTCTCCAAGGTGCCTTTTCTATCTGGACTTCAGAGCAGGTAAACTTCCCAGAAAATATTGTAGTCAGTGAGGTTTTACATCACGGAGTCCCTATCGCACTCCTTTCCTGTGGGGTTTTTTTTTCCCTCTTTTTTTTTCCTTTTGAAGTGGAAACTGTATTCCTTTTCAAAGGAGATATGTGCAGTCAGGAATGATGAAAATGAAGGTAACTGTCAAAAATCCTGCCAGAAGGGATTTCTCCACTTTAATTTCTGCTTACATTATTAAGACAAGTAAATTATCTTTTCATGGAATGTTTCCTTTTTTTCTGGAAACACTACTGATAAATGATGTAATATTTGAGGCCCTTCTCCACAGCTGTTGGAAGCTCCAAATTTCTATTCCCTACACCACAAGAGACACTGATGCCAAGTAAAACCTTCGCCTGACTTTCGTGATTAAATGTGATGGTATCGCAGAGGGAAATAAGGAATCTACAAATATTATTCTGAAAGTAATGGATTGATTGAGCTCTTTTTATTTTATTTTTTTTCTGGGTATTTTTAGGAGTCTGCCATTGTTGTTACAGGGATTAGGAAAAAGCCAAGCAGAGTTCTGAAATAGTAGCTGAGAGGGGCTTTCTGTAGCTGCGACCCGAAATACTATTTTAAAACCACCTTGACAGGAACAAGCTATAGCTGCTGTGTCAAAGCAGAAAGCTGCTATTTTTATCACTGAAATTTTAACCTGTTCTCAGAAAGGGATTTCTTTCCATGCTGCTTTCAAATTGTCATTTTCAAAAATTCAGGGATTTTTTTTTTTCCAGGAAGATGGAGTAGCCCAGGCAGAAAAATCTCATAGACTGACAGGGTAGTATAGTGCCTTTTTGTGAGAACAGAGCTCTTTTTTTCTTTTTTTTCACCCTCCTCTAAGCTGAAACTTGAATAGCAGAGGCCACTTTTGCTCCATATCTTAAATAATTTAGGTCAGTTGTTGACATTTTAGCACAAGTAGCTTATCTTAGGGGTAAGAGCTGCTTAACCCATTGCAAGGGGCAGTGAATACCTTTCCCCCCCACCTCAACATAAACAATCCCTGGGCTTCCCAAACAGTGTTTGGGAAGTTCTCTTGACATCTGACACGGTGCAATTTACTACTCTTGTCAGGTGAATAGGTTTGTCCCCAGTGACCAACACTGGTCCCAGTAGCACTGGTGATGGGTGTCTTAGACCCCCTCCTGCAGCTTCCCTCCCTCCTGGACAGAAGCACCAACAGCCTGGGCTGAGGGGGAGTCATCCTGGCCCTGCTTGAGGGCCTTGCCCTTCTGCTTCAAAGATCAGGAGAAAAATGATGCCATTTAATCATTGTAATTGGTTGGACCCTCCTTGTTTGCCTCTTTAGGATCTAGATAAGCAACCTTAAGGGGAAAGCTGATTTGTAAACTCATAGCATTTTAAGCCTAGGAGACTGCTATGGCCACAGAGCAATTAATAAGTGTGGGATCACTTAATAATTCTCATATTGACCTGAGAAGAGAGTCAACTGGCTGTTTTTTTTTACATTGAAAATATGCAACTGTGCTGACTTCAGCATCCCCTCATTGGGGCTCTGCCTGCTAAATATTAGCTACGTATTGTCGAAGCAGATCTGGTGGGGCAAGGAATTTTAGACCAGGATTAAAGTGTATAAATAGTGTGAAATTTAGATAAGGATCCGAGTGACCAGGACCTGATACTTGGTTAATCTTTACTGCTGCTCTCCTTTGAATCCATTCCTCTGAGGAATGCTTATTTTAAATGTGGACTTGGGAAAGTGGGAAGGATGGGAAGAAGGAATCACTGGATTTAAGAATTCAGAGGTAGATATATTTTCTCAGGTTAACTAACAAATTACCGCATCTGGTAAGAAAAATAAGTATTTTTTTCTGGTATATAAACAATCTGAATATTCCAAAATATTCCAATCTGAATACCCTGGTTGGACACATGAATGAGGAACTTCCACAACACACAATTATGTTGTTGGGTTTTTTTAACTTCTTACACTTTTTGCTAGTACCCACAATCTTCACCCCACTTTTGGCCAGATGCAGTTACTAAATTGAGAAATGCAAGTGCAAAGACATACCCCAAACAACAAAGACCATCCTGAACTCATTGCAAGTGGAAAAAGGAGAGGTCTGAGTCCAGGTGATGATGCCATTTGGTGCAGGCAGAAGTAAAGGAGTGTTTGAAAATCAAGCAGCTTTGCAAGGGGTCTTCTCAGACAGACTGACAGAGGTGGGTAGTTGCTCAATCTAATCTGATTTCTAGTGTTGTTGATGAGAAGCCTGCAAGGAAAACCAGTTAATTTGTGTGTGTGTGTGCACAGACTGTGCACACCACAGCAAAGAGGAGGAAATATTGAGGTGACTGACTTGTAGCAGGAGCTGCAGAAGATTTGTAGTAGGTAGAAGTGCTTTGTTAAACCACTGCAGTGACATGGTGCAGTGCATGTGGGTTTTGCTCAGCAGGTTAGTACAAGTGGAGGAGGAACTGCTCAGTTATTCAGAACTTACCCAAGCATTTCCAAAGTACTCGTTTATCTGAGCACAAGTTTTCAAGAAGAAAATATCATTCATGTGGGTACAAGGATAAGGAGGGGACAGGTTATTATTGTGATTAGCCTCTCTGAAAATAATATCCAGATCCCCCTCGTAGCATTCAAGATCCCACTCAAAAAAAATGCTGCATGAGTTCAAAAGCAAATACCTGACGTCCCTAAGGCACTGGAGAACCAGCTTCTGCCCATTAACACCTTTCAGTTGCTGTGCCTTGGGAAGCAGTGGCCTCCAAAATCCATGGTCCTGCATGAAGTGTACTCAGGATGAATTAAATGCCAGCTTCTCCAGAGGCAAAACAAGAGGAGCTAAATGTGTGATTCATCGCCCTGAGGAAGCCTGACTTAAATTTGGGGTTGGACGTGGCCGGTGTAACTTCCTGGTGTGACAGAGCTCCCCAAGAGAACCTTACACATTCTAGGTGGAGGTGCTGATTTCAGTGCATGAAGTCAAGCCATGTTTAGCAACGGGCTTTGATGAGAGCAGGATCACTTCTGTCAGATCCTGAAGACATTACCTAACCATCTGCTTTCTAAATTCCTGGGAACTGCCCAGCTAAGGACTAATGGAGCCAACCAGACACATGCATGCACCAAAAATGAGCTTTGCTCAACACCTGGGGCCAACACCTCGGCTGATGTAAATGGGCAGCAGTGACACTAACCTAATTTATAGCAACTGGAGATTTGGCCCAGGAATGCTATTATTTTTCTATTTAGAGAGGTGCTAGCAATTTGCAGGAGTTTATTAGGAATGGGCCAAGTATTTCAGAGGAAATTATGGAGTAATAACAACCACAGAACCTAAATTAGTTGGTTTTAAGTTATAAGAGCATAAAATAATAGCATCTGACACCACTAACCACTATTCTTTTTTGCCCTCCTTAAAACTTCAGATGCGCTTTGCCAAACCAATTGTTTCCAAATTCTGTCAAAAATATTGTCCTTGGGCAGAGAGCTTGGATGCTAAATTTCAACCCAGAATGATTTTTATGGCTGAATGACAGGAACCTTGAAAAGGGGATTTATAATGAATACAACCTTAACTCCTGTGGCGCGAACAGTGCTGCAATTCTCATTAGCTGAGCTTTTTTTTCCCCCTTTTTTTCTCAGAATTTCAGAGGGTGGGGCTGGCCATAGGAAGTAGTCAACTTATGTGTACACTTCTGTCATGACAGGAAAGGAACTCGGTGGCTTCATTTCCCCTTTCATCTCTGGACATCTGTCTGGGTTCAAAGATTGTTGTGGGTCTGAAGCAATGGGATTTCAGCTCGGTTTTTTCATGTCGTGGCCGTGGGCAGGCAGTGGGATTGTGGCATATGAGCTGAGAGGTTTCAGCACCAGCAGTTGACTCCTGTCCTGCTCTTTAATGAGGTTTATTTGCTGGCGGATGGTGGAAAGGCTTTGAACCTGAAAAGAAGCCTTAGCAAAGGAGGAGGCAGAAGGACCAGCAAGCAGACGATATACCAGGTTCATGTCCTGCTCAGCTTTGCTGCTGAACTCCAGATTTCAGGTTGTGGGAAAAGGAGAGAGTCCCTTTGTATATGTTAAACAGCAGGCGTGCAGGGCTGGGAAGAGGGAGGGGAAAGCTGGACGGAGGATTTTTTTTCCGTGTACTTGGACTTTTGTTTCCCACAAGCAGCAAGTGCCATCAGGAAGCTCTTGCAAGAGGTGATGTGGATGCATCTTCCATTTTAGAGTATTTCCTCAGCATGGCACAATGTTTCAAGGCAAAAAACCCCAACCCTTTAAAACTAGTTTGTTATAGAAACAAACTCTTTATGGCTGCACGTAGCCCTTAAGCAGGATTGTGACCCTTCCTTGAAGTTCCCAATGTATATGTTGCCTGAAGTATCCAACCTAAAAGCTCTCAGGTTGGGACCTCAGCTGTGGTGGTGGAAAATGCATGAAAATCAAAAGCCCTAAAAAGAAATGAGTTCTATAGTCCACTGGGTCTCCCCAGCACGATCTCCTGGGGTTGTAAGATGGCATATGTGGTGAGTAATGTCGTAATCATCCTGGAGTAGAAAACAAACCTAAGACCTTTTACTTGGAGGTCTTTCATCTCTACTTTCCCAAGCCACAAATGGTGAAATTGTCCCATGGCTTGGTCTTGAAAGATGAGAAATTCCGTCCTCAATGGGAGAGGCAGAATGGGACTGAAATTGCCCTGTTAATGAAGAAACCATTAATAATAACCAACTCTGCTAGAGGCTGTTCATGGTACCTTCTCTTGGTGCCTTTGGTAGGTAGGGAGAAGATTTTGGTGAACCTACAAAATCTCTCCTGTCTGACTTTAAGACCTTCAAATTCATTCAAGATGAAGAGAGAAGGTTCCCCCTAAAATGAGTACCCCAGATTGCAGCATCATTGTGCACATGCTTTGCAGCAGGTGGTTTGAACTGGGGTTGTTTTGTTTTGTTTTTATGTTTCTGGTGATTAATTTTTTAAAAAATAGAAAACTCTGTGGATCCTAGTTGTTAGCTGGCTGGGGAGGAGGTGGATTGTGTTTGAAGTGAAGACTGAGTGGAGTGCAGTGAGGTGTCATCACCCAGCCCTCGATACCTAAGCCCGTTAGAAATCTCCAGATCCCAGGAGGCCGGTGGTGGGAGGCAGTTCAGCAGCAGGCTGTGGGTTGTGCATACTCTGCTGCCATCTGGCTAGCGTTGAGACCTTCCACCCTACCTTGGCAGGAGGACCAAGAAGCTTTCCTTGCCTCTCTTCTGCAGGTGGCTGGGATATTGCTTTGTGCAGTTATACACAAATGCTTGCAATATTGCCTCTCTGCCACAGTGAAGCAGCTCCTATAGCCCAGTACAGCAGTGGTGTATTCAGTTCAGGATTTTTTAGTTTTTTCAGCTGGGAATAGCCATTTAACACATGAGTGCACACCTTGGTTTTCAGCAATTTTGTTTCTTCAGGGCCTCACCTGCCATTTGGGGGTTTATGCATGAGATCTATGCTTGACTATTAATAAAGGCAGCTTAAGAGAAAACACCACACCTGCCCCAGCATAAAGGTGTCAGGAGGCTTTGGCCTCTTCTTTTGGACCTCCTTTTCCATCCACCCCATGTTTGTGCACTCCAAAGCAAAGGCTGCACCACGGCAATGCAGGGCAAGGGGAAGAGAATAAACAGTCATGTTTGTTTTCCATCCTCTTGCTGTCAGATACAAAGAACAACTTCAAAGCAGCACATAACTAAGTTAGGTGATACACCAACAATAATTAAACGCCCCTGCAGGAAGTCATGTCACTGAAAAAACAACTGCTTCAGAAAGCAATAACATTTTTCTGCCAAAGGCATGTGAAACTACTGTATCTGGGCTGTGACTCAAAAAAAAAATTTGGCACTTGCTTTAATCCATCACTATTCAGGACCACTGAACTTAATTCTGGGACTGCGCTGGTTACAGTAGGGGAAAATTAAAGCACAGACTGGCTGTGAGAGAATGGATTTGAGCCACCTCTGAGCACCTCTGCTCAGGGGTAAGCAGGGGGCTTACACAAGGGAGAAGAAAAGGCTGTTGGAGGTGGATCTCCATGGGAGAGCCAGGTGTGGGCAGAGCACAGCCTTGGCAGCTCCATCACACTCCGTGGTTCTATCAATTCTTGATGCTCTGCTCTGGGGGAAGGGAACTGGGGACATGGCGCTGCTGAAATGCAGGGAAAACATGGGGTCAGTGGAAGGGTAGTGTGACCCTGTCTTTGCTGTCCGAGCACAGGGGAGGGTAACACTGAGGTGCTGTTTTGAGACTGCTGAGTGTCTGCACCATAAATCAGTGATGTTCAGGTGGAAGATATAGATGGTTGCCCACCATGAAATGCCATGTCAGTGATGATTTGCACAGATCCCTAGGCACCATTCTCTGTAGGTGCTGCAAGCCTCTGTGCTCTCTTCAGTGCTTGATTTTCTTTGTTTGATTGTTTTTATATATAGTGTCAAGTTACAATCCTTTATTTATAGAGTAGCAGTCCTAAAGTGGAAACAAGTTTCTGTAGGAAAAAGAAAAAGCAGTTGCTGCTGTTTTCTAACTTGTAAAAGTAGCTTAAAGTGGAGATTCTTGAAAAAAGAGCCCAAACCAAAACCCCCAAATAACCTGAACGCGAGTTGCTTTGAAGAGAGGAGTTACTCAGAGCTTGAGCAATAAGCCCCAACAATGAAGGCAAGTTACAGACAAAACCCATGTTTTATCAATCAACTGCTGCTTTTAAGTTTGACAGCTTTTGTAAGCAGGAAAATGTCAATTACATAAGATATTTGAACCTGTGGAAATAGCCCATGGAAACACAAAATGTCTGTTCACACATCAAAATGATCCAGGCTCGAAGGAAGTTAAAAACCAGAATGCACTAAGGAATTATCTGACGGAAAAATGGAAACTTTGTTATGAATTTTCAAGAAATATTGGCTAATTAATTTCTTTGGTGAGTTTACAAGGTTATTTAGGATTGGAGAAAATGAGGTAACTTCCCTATTTTTCCTGATGTGTAGCAGCTATGGAAACACTTTGAAACGAGTGTCCCATCATTATGAATTCATTTGGTTATCCTTTTAATAACAATGATCCTACTCAGGCCTTTTATAGGAATGTTACATCCCATCTCTTTCAGGTGCTGCTTGGTCACTTCACTGAGCACTTGTCAGCTGGGGCTTATTAAATTCCCATTAAGGAAGGAAGAGCTAAATACCCAGTAACAAAATCAAAAGAGGGGGAATCTGAAAAAAACACGTAGGCTTGGACCTGGAAAATTAATTCTTACGAAGAAGAAAATGTTCTGTTTAAGTGAACAAAAGCACTGAAATTTCTTACAAAAAAGTTGTCGGGACCCTGGTTTTATAAAGCACGATCAAAGTGGTTGATTCAATGCTCATTTTCTGCAGCAAGACGCAATCTTTGGTCATGTGTTTTATTAAATGCAACTGATGTCGCTGGAAAAAGCAGGCACAAACTTCCAGGCTTATGAGCTCTTCTTCGGGTCTGAAGAAGTGTGTGATTTAGTGCATAATGAGTTTTGGAAAGTGTGTTAAACTGTGAACATTTCCTAGGGCCAAGTAAGACTGTCCACATGGAGATCTAATAACTAGTAGCAAGTTTGCTTCAACTTGGATTCAAATGTCGCTTCATGTTGCCTTTAATTTGAGTTAAACTGAACAAATTGGGATTATTTTATATCTACACGAATGCCCATATAGATTTTTGATGCTGTTTCACCTCTCTGATGAAAATAAGCAATCTATTATTAAAATTCCAGGTGTACGAATGCAAAATTAGTGCCCAAAATTACATAGTCAAATGAAGACATTTCCAGCAGCAAGGAATACAGCTTGTTGCTTATTAACATATCTGGGAAACATTTCTTTTTTTCCATGGAAAATTGAACATTGTCTTTCAAGACTTAAATGTTTTTAGTCTAACCTGGAATGTTTTCAGCGTGGGGCTGAAGCAGGGAAGTTTTCAGCCAAAATCTTTGTGTTGTAGGAGTTTATTTATTTATTTTACATTTTCTGCGAAATGTTTCGTGTTGCTAAACCATGTATTTTGTGTCTAAAACCAGCAACAATCATAAGCAAGCTATTGAATATTTAGTGTAGGAGACTAATAAGCTGGATGGGCTGAGGACCCTCATGTTGTCTGTGGGCCAAATGTCCCTGTTGACCGGAAGCCGCTGTTCCCACCATTTTGGCCTTGGGCTTTCCCTCCTGCCAGGAGAGCAGTGTCATGTAGCCACAATCATTTGCAAGCCCCCAACAGCCCACTGCTGCCTGAGTAACTGAACATAAAGCAGTTAAAATACCACATTATTAACAGCAAATACGATTTCTCAGTGAAATCCTGATGGTTTCTTTCTTGGTGAGCTGGGACACGCACACTCCAGCAGCAGGAGCTCAGGCCCAACGTGGTTTAGTGTAGGTGCTGTAAGTGGTGTAATGGAGAGAGCATCAGGAGCTCTGCCCACCTACTTCTTGGGCTGTTGGAGATGGTGAGGTTCTGATGGGCATGTAAGAGCAGCTCTGTATCTGATGTAAGTGCGGGAGGTGCTACCAAGAGAAGAGGCTGTTGCCTCAGGGCTCAGGTGAGAGCAGCAGAACCCCAGCTCTGAGCTCTCTGTCCAGGAGAGGTGGTCATGGGGCCACGTTCAGCCTTTGGGTTAATCAAGAAATGACTCAGAAATTATCCAGGTAGCCTTGGGCTGGTTCATGCCAGTGAAGCACCGCAGCACTGGGAGGTCTTTAATTAGCTCTTAAAGTAAAATATCACTTTGGCTTCTTTCCCCTCAGTGACTGGGATGAACCAGACGTGTCCATTTGCACCATGGTGCAGCTCTGCTGAGCACCATCTCCCTCAGAATTAACCCCATCAGCTTATGAAATGCTCTTGTTCATGGTGGCATGAACCAGCCTTCGCTATCACAAACACACCGTGAGGCTGTTGCTACCTGGGGGATAGTCCTTTTATGATCACCAGCTTTGGATCATCATCTTAAAGCGAGTTCCCATCAAGCAGCCTGACATCAGAGGATGTGATAACTGACACCTGTTTAGTAAATAATAAAATTACATCAGATCTTTTCAGCACCAGGTTGTTAAAAGAGAGCTTGAGTGCAGATGTAACCTCCAGTATGAATAGGAGAATTCATTACGCAGCAAGGTCTTTAAACTCATCAGAGTTAAACAGCAATTTACCTCACACCATAATGGTTAGCAAGTGATTTAGTGACAAGGGATTGACAAGGAACATTTTCCTGGAGGGCACAATAAATAATTTTTTTCATTCTGAAGCATTTTTGCAGAAATGTTTCTGTATTTGAGTGTTCAAAGTTAATTAATTTCCAGTAGTTTGACAGAGGGCTTTTTTTTTAATGACCATCAAAAATCTTGTGTGAGTTCATCTCTCTTTACAGTAGTATTTGGTGAACTTTTCCTGCATGATCTAATCTCACAGTGGAAAACCAAATAAAAATTTATTGGTAAGCAGGAATGAGTTCACTAGCCTGCTGAGCTGGCATTAGAGATGTAGACAATGCTGTGGCATTTTGGAAATAGTACTTCTTCCTTAAGCTATTCTAGCTGTCACATATATTATCTTTCTATTACTGCTTAAAGATTTTTTCTTGATGATCTCTTAAATGATCTCTTTTTCTGCTTCTTTCAACAGGGGCTTGTTCAGGTATGAGTGATAACAAGAGGCTACCACGGGGCAAGAGACACATTCCTCCAGACATCTTCCAAATGGCCCAAGGTAGGAGAATTTTGATGCTGCCTTTTGGATAGTCCAAGCAAAGAACACAGCTCACAAAAAACCCCTGAGGTTTTAGTGATCAAAACTTAGTTTTACATCAGGCAATATGTCATCATAAATGAACTTACCTGTGTGGGGGTTTTCCATTTATACTGGACTGATTAAAAAGGAAGTATTCTGCCTTAAGGTGGGTTTTTTTCTGTGAATTTTAGAGTTAATAAAATGGAAATCTTCATGGCAAAAAGTTTTGAGCTTTCATCACTCCAAAATTTCTCCCAGTGGAGCATTTCCAGGAAGCTCAAGCTATTAATGTATGTTAAAAAAAAATGGTAGATTGAAGGGTATTTTAAATGCTCATGTTAAGTTTTCAGTGCTTAATTAAACAGCACTTTACTGTGTGCCCATTAAATTCAAATAACGCCACTCCAATCACTGATCTAAGGCTTTTAAATGACAAAGTGTTTGGCCTGCAGCTTGATTTGTGGTTATTAGTGACTTGACTTGCCACTTTCACTTTCAGAGCTGTTTTGGGCTTCAGAATTCAAGCTCTTTGGGTTTGCCTTTTGAGTTTAATTCTTTCTACTCATACCCACACTCCAGACTAATATGCAAAGTCCTCTATGGAAAAGGATATGGATTTCTGCTCCATTTCTGTTTACTTTTTGCTAAGATTGGGATTTATTATAACTTTTTGCCAGGGTGTAAGCTATGTTGATCTTTGCTAGGATGTTGGCAGAGCAGCTCTTCCCATTCACAGCAAAGGATTTCAGCAGTTAATTTCTCTCAGTTATAATGGCATGAAATTGGAAGATGGTCGGGGCTCAGGAATTGGATCTCTTGCACACAGCTGGAGTTTTAACTCTGGCAACGGTCTTTCTGAAAATAGTTGCCTTAAAAAAATGTGTGGATTTCCATGTTAGAGCAGTGGTCTCCCAAGGTGGGTCTAACACGGTGCATCCTTGTTGAATGGCTTGAACAAAATGCAAGAAACCTGTGATCTTATTTAAACAATGTGGACTGAAGCCCCTTGTTCTCTCCTGGACTGTTTGCTGAATTGAATCAGTAATTTTCCTGTGTTATAAGAAAGTCCTATTTTTTTATAGAGTTTCATGCATAAGCTCAATTTTAGGGCTGATGACTTTTGTGACTTCTTTATGGGTGAAGAAATTTGTGTGTTGTTTCATACGCATGTAGTAAGTTACCTATGTCCTAAAGGTATAACTGTGGTGGCCTGAGTGGAGGTGTAGGGGTTATGCTGGAGGAAATGTATTTCACAGGAGCTTTTAGTCTTCTTCAATAGCTGTTGTAGCAGGCATTTCCCTCTTCAAAATCATAATCAATGACTCATTTCCACTGAAAGTTGCACTTTCAACGGCCAGCCCCTCAAATGTACTGAGATACCTAAATCACTTGGTGGTGACGAAGCCTCTTTGAAAGCAGGATTTAGGCTTTTTAAGCCGTGTAAGTGTTTCTGCAAATCACATGTTGGTTTGTGGAGTAACGGGGACTGATGCTTTCTTTGGCAGTCACGCCAATGGTCGTGTTCAGAAAGCTTCAGCCGGTTGTTTTCCAATCCTCGCTAATATTTCGGGTCAACAGTCATGTCTGTCAAGCCTGTCCTATAGCACTCACAAGCCTGAAATACTTTGTACAATGTTAATGAGGATGGGAGAGGACTTTTTCCTGTCCTGGGAACAGATGTAGCATAATAGTTTTCTTGTGTCCATGTAAGACCTGTTCTGCTTTCTGGTGGAAAGAAAGACCTCTGCAAAAATAGCGGTTTGCTTTTGATGCTTTCTCTGCACACATCTCAGTGGCAAATGACTTCTGTCCAAATGAGAGCTCACGGTGAAAGAAGAAAGCAAGAAAAGCACCAAGGTAATTTAGAGAGCTTGAGGGAGGCATTTCTTCTTCCGTGAGGCCTCTCTAAATCCCCCCTGAAATACAGCGTATCATGTTTTAATCCCCCCAGGTTTCCTGCGCCGTGTTATTTGTGTAGGCTGCTCTTTTCCCACCCACAAGGAGGAGGAAAGAAAACACAGGCTCCCGCTCTTACACAGTTTGACTTTTCCCAAGAGTTTGGAGATTTTGACTGGGACAAACTTCCCACTCAGTTGACACCCCCTTATCTGAAGTCCAAGCTCTTGGGTGGAGGGTGAGGGAGCTGGCGTGTGAATGCTGAGCACGGTACTGCCCAGAGTGGTTGCTCCTGCTCAGCTGTCTTCTGTGGATTATTTAATGGCTTGTTTCCCAAGTGGATTAAGCTGAATGTGATAAAGGTGCTATCAGTATCCACCCGTGCAGATATTGATAAGTACCTGTCCCGTGATAGCTGCCCTAATTTGTTTTCCAAGTTAGACAAGTGAAGACCTTTGAAAGCCTCCGAGAGGTTTAGCAACACATAAGCTGTTTGATTTTCAGCAGGATTCATGGTCCTCTAAAAAGCATCTCTAAAGATAGCCGAAGATGACAGAGTGAGTGTTTGCAAATACTCATTCCAGTCCTGGACAGCTGTTCCAGCCAAGCTCTTCGTGCCTCGTTTCTTGCTCAAGAAGATGTTTTCTGGTCTGTGAATGTCTGTGGAATTCATACCAAAAGTGATTCCTTCACACCAGCACCCACCATACTATGGTGGCCAGCCAAGAATCAGTAATTAATAATGGTCAAAAGTGAGCAGCTCATTAGCATCCCATAAAGTGTAACAGATAGAATACCTGACAAACACTTATTAATAAAATAGGATTTATTTTCTTATTTCTCTAAGGCTGATTGATACAAAAAATGTCCAAAAGTCTTGTCTTTACCCCATTTGCATTTTTATCAAATATAGATATATTTTAGCTGACATTTTGAAATTTAATTCTATTAACTGAGATTGGAAAAATCCCATCTTTTATAAGCAAATTATTTCCTTTAATTGCTTGCTCTTAAAGAATGCTTTTATGCAAATTCATATTCTGAGAAATAATTGATGAGAAAGGGCAGAACTTGCCTATTTTCAAAAAAAAAATTAAACAGCTCTAAATGCAGAATTCATATTATGTGTCTAGGAAATTATGCATCTGGGTTTTTTGCTTTAAACATACAATTTATATTTCTTATTACAAGTCCATTCATAGTAACGTAGTTACAGTAAGTTTGCAGTTATCTAGAGTTGCAACCAGTTCATATAATGAAAATTAAAGTTCTGTGACTGAATGACTTAATATTCTATTTGCCCTTCATACACATGATTTTGGAAGCTGGAGACATTCAGGGTCAGGCTTGATGGGGCTCTGAGCAACCTGCTCTAGAGAGATCCCTGCTTTTGTAGGGGGGTTGGACTAAATGACTTTCAGAGGTCCCTTCCAACTCAAAACATTCTATGATTCTGTGATTGTTTGACATCTCTGGAGCAATATGGCAACGTAGCACCATAAATACCACAGCTTTGAGTCCTCCTCCTGGGGCTCTACCTTTGCTATGCTTTGTCTTCAGCGATCGGTCTATGACAAAACCTGGTTTGATGGAGCAGGGCTTGATCACGCTTATTTTTAAAGCAAAAATTGTCATAAGCAGGTTTTGATTGTTGCTGGTTACAGACACAAGTGAGTCTTGTGTCTGTAACACAACTCAAGGTGGGACTTGATGATCCTAGAGGTCTTTTCCAACCTAAATGATTCTCTGAGTGTTTGTCCAGCAGTTGGCTTTGCTGCCTCTCAGCTCTTTTTATATCTCAGTGCTGAGGTTCAGCACTTGTGTGGGTTATACCAAGTCAGCTTTTCATTTCTTTCTTTCTCTCTCTCTCTCTCTAATTTTTTTTTTAATCAAAAAGATTTTTATTGGTGCTCTGGAAAAACAAACACAACGTGCTGCTGTAACTGAACCAATAAAGAATGAATCCATTGATGGATTCTTTAATAGTGGGGAGCAAGCCCAGTTTCTAAATGGGTTTTATATTGTGCCATTGTGTATAAACAAGGTGCAATGTGATAGCCCTATGCTGGGGGAGGCCTCTTGTCCCTTGTCCCAGGGGCTTCAGGTGTGCTTTGGGGTTAAATAGTCTGTGGAATGGAAGCTGCTGAGCCCAGGTGTCCTAAGGTCAGTGGACCTGATCTGTCCTTTTTGGTACAGCCTTTAGTAGTTGCTTTCCATGTGCCACACTCTTGTCTGCTCCAGGGATTGCTTTCAGAGCCTCAGTAATGCTTATGAAAGCAATTTTGAACACTTCTGTTTAATGAATGATTTTCCCAGGGAAAACACTCAGAGCAAGGCTTTCAATGCCGTTTAGGAACCTCTGCACAGGTAGAGGTGCCACCTTGGGCTCTTGAAGACATCATAGTATTTTATATTGCCCATCATTTCTTTTGTAGGCTTTAAAAAAACAGTGTAAGATCCTGCTCCACAAAGTGCAGTGGAAGCAGCAGAAACCTGTGGCTGGCTGCTGGCAGGGCTGGTTTATAGGAAAATAACTGAGGATAAAGACAGCTCTAAGTCCATCTGTCATTTCTGTGGTCCGAGGCTTGGCAGCGTCGCCTTGGAGAGCGCAGCTTTGGGACTTCTGTCCCTTCCCTCTTCTGGTTTTTCATCCTCTACATGTTTCATGCTGAAAAGTGCTGGTAGGGAGTCATGAACAGCCTGGAGCAGAGCTGCTCATCCTCTCCATCTCACCTGGGGCTCAGGTGTGAAGTGCAGAGTGGTGGGCTGAGGGTAACATGCTGAACACGGTTTCCTGCCCCACAAGTCCTGTGTCAGATGGAGGAGAAGGGCCCTGAGCAGGGAGAGATGCTCATCAGTCATGGAGCACACTGGCTGCCAGGAAGGGGAGATGCTGGGGCCATGCTGCTGACTTGATTATGCAGCACTTATCTGCCCGAAGTTCAAGCTATTATCTGCACCATGTTTTGCTCAGGCTTGGTCCAAAAAAAATACATAGAACAGCTGTGGGGCTGTGAAAATTATTTTCATGTGTTTGGCTTTTAAAAATGAATTTACATCAATCTTTCCATGGTTCCCTCCCACCCACACCCTCCCCTCTCGTCTCAGCTATTCTTTCAGAGAGGCGAAGGTCCAGGGGAACATCCCCATCCTGCTCTTCTTCTGTGTCCGGCGTCACACCCAGAACATGCTAAGTGTTTTATCAAGGTTGCTGAGGTGGGAGCCATACACAGGTTCTAACAGAGCAGTAACTCTCCTCTCTGGTGGAATGTTGTAGCTTTTTTTGGTCCTTTCTAGTTTTCTCTGTGCAGAGAGGAAAGCAGTGAATCCATTGAAGGTCTCCTGCTGACACTGCAGGCAAGGAGGGACCAGGGAAAGCAGTCCTGAGGCTTCCACTTCTGTCTCCTTGTCAGCAAGGAGATCCAAAGCAGAGCGTGCTGTGCCCAGAGGAGTTGCTGCAACCTCTCTAACTCCTTTGACCCGTTGTTCAAAAGGTCTGTTCCTCAGGGGATTATTTGAGAGTCCGTTCTGCCCTAATCGGGTGACATACGAGCTCTGTTGTGTGTGATGGCCCTTCCTTTGGGTCACTGAGCAGCAGGCACTGCTCACCTTGGGGCTGCTGAGCATCTCTTTAAAAGAATGGTCCCTGTAGCTTTGGATTATTTCACAGCATTTATCTTTTCTTTTAACATTATATTTTTATTTGTGCCCTTAAATCAGTGAGGGGAGAGATGTTCTCCCAGCCTCCTGTGGAAGATGTCTGCGTGTGCACATGTGTTTACACGTGTGTGTCACACACAAATAACCATAGCCTGGAGAAATAGCGTTGGCTTTGAGCAAAGCCACGTTTTTCCTCATGGCATTATTGAAATTCATCTCCTGTGGAATGTAATTCCTAGAATCCTAGGGAGGGAAGAGAAAAATAGTATCAGGTGTTTTTTCTTTTTTTTCCTTGTTAGAAGACTTATTTAATCTTTGTTGTAGGGTGAGAAGGTGAAGCACCAGACCTCAGAGCAGGCTGCAAAAGGATCCTGGCAAACTTCCCACGTTATAAACTCCATCCATAGGCAACACTCGTTTTGTGCCAAGTTTGCTTAGCTAAAAATGACTGGGCCCTAGTTTCAAAAGTGGATATTTGGCAACAACTAGGACTATATTATTTTTGTCTTAGCGAGGAAAAAAAAAAAAATCACATTGTGAATGACAAGGAAAAAAGTATTGGAGTGGCTCCTTCTGGGTAAATGGATGTGACTTTGTTTCTGTGGCACTGACCTCCCTTGTAAAGTGTTTTGATATGCCAAGATGAAACGTGTAAGATAGCAGCCTGGTATTACTATCACAAGGCAGTAATAGTAGCGTGCTCGTATTCTTTATGCCACGCTCATCACCCCGCTCTCCAGGATCAGTTGAAGTCCATGGAGTTGTGCCAATTTTCCTTGGCTTATCTGTCTTCCTATCTTGTTTCTCAATTAGAGGAAGTAAATGATCCTTTTGTTTTCATCTCCTCTTTCTTTGGGATATGTTAAAGGAGGGCTCGAGTTGCAGTGGAGCCGCATCGCTGGGGAACCAGATGGCCGGTGAGGGACCTGGAGGTGATTCAGGGGCTGGGAGCTGAGGGCTGGCTGGGTGCCTGACGGGGTTCCTGGGGGTTCATAAAATCTGGATTTCTTGCCTGCCCGTTTCACTGCAGGGCTCCAGCCTTGCAGGCTCACCATGAGCCAGAGCACTGGAGGTGGAGGAATCAGGTTCAGCTTCCTTGCTCTGCCCACAATAGCACCTGTCTGTGATATTTGGCAAGCTCTGAGAATTGTGTTCTAATATTAATTATATGTTATCTCTAGTCTGCCTTCACAACTATTTGTATTATTTACTAAAATAATAAATAAATGAGAGGAAGAAGTGAGTAGGTGCTGGCCCATACCACACATCACCCTCAGGTTATGCCATCTTCTAAAGCATTCCCTATAAGCCACTGGTAGAGAACCTTCCAACAAGCTTCCCCACAGTGAGGTAACTGAGAAGCAGAATATATAAGCTGCAAGATTGCTCCCAATAGCAGAACTAGGCCGTCTGAAAGGAACTGGTGTGCCCCATCACCCTGTACACTCACGTCGCTGAACAAGGCACTTGCAGTTGTGGTTTCTTCTTATTCTAATAATGAATGACATTCCCAGTATGCCAATATATCTTGGTGGATGCCAGGAGCTTTCCCGCCGCCTTCAGTGGGAGTTTACTCTCCGTATACTGAAAAGGATATGAAGGCCAAGACTTTTCCATGACTGAAGATGTGGGGTACTTGAATTTTAAAGCACCAAACATCCAGATCCTTAAAGGAGGCACGACCTGAGGGAGGGAAGGCAGTTGTTCAAGTCTTGTTAAAAACCTCATCCTGCTGTAGGGTCTCAAGTCTGGCATTCAAAATCATTAGCACTCTTTAAATTTGGCCTACAAATCCCTATGAAAAGTTACAGCACGTGCTGAGTAACTACTTTTCACAATGTAATAACTTGGCCCTTTCAAAGAGTAGGTTTTAGAAGCACATACTACCCAGTAAAGGCTTGCCAAATTTCTTTTTTCCTTTCCAAACTCCAAGTAATGATTCATGGAGGCTCATCGATTTTGTTTCTAATAAGGTGCTGTTCTCCTGTTCCTGAAACTAAGGGGAAACAGAGAGTGATGTCTTGAAGAAATATGTTTTGTCTGAGAGTTGAGGCATCCAAAGCAATACAGGAAAAGCATTTTGAGATTAAAAAAGCCCACGTGGTGCCATGTTAAAAATTGTATTTTAATGTGAGTTTGGCATTTACCCAATGTTGATTACACTGAGGTCTAACGTGCTCTGTTTGCACAAAAATAAATCAACTACTTGCTAACACACGTGTACCTTTTGTGTGCACATGTGTGCATGTCACACTCATCTGAATGATGCCAACGGTGCTAGTCAGTGAATTCTCAGGAGGTGAGTTCATTCATGGTTTAGTCATTAGTAAAGGTTATTCATGAGTAAAATCACTGCAGCTTCTGATAGACAAAAGAGGTGCCCACCCTGAATGAGGATGGCAGCATCGGGCCTCTAGTGTCTATTCCTAGCAGCACCCACCTTATGGGATGTTCCTTGGAGCAATCAAGTGCTGGAGCAATTGATCCATCTAAGGATCAAAAGCTTCATCCATCTTTATCCACCTGTAGGGACCAAATGCTCTGTCCATCTTTATCCCTTTGTATGGATCAAATGCCCCATCCATCTGTATGGATCTATCTCTTCACCCAGGCTGGATTTTGTTCCTAAAAAAAAAAATTCAGAAATGTGAGAGGCCCAAAACCAAGGGAAATGAAAGGTTCAAAAATCCCTTTAGTTCCTATGTGAAGCAGCCATGGCTGCTGCAAAGAGAGACTCTTTTTGCTTCCAGTGCCTCTTGTGATGGCTCTAAGAGCGATTACTTGAGATAAGAGTTCAGCTCATCATCTTCTCCTCATTCTTTTAACCAAACCTGACCTAGACTCGTGCAGCTCTCTCCTCTCTTCTCCAGGATCCAAAAAAGACCAAGTCTACCTCACTAGTGATCCTATTTTTTTCCTAAGCTTGTGACCATTCAGGCAGTTTACTTCAGGGCATGATCAGATTCCAAGCCACAGTGTGAAAATGTCAAAGGTCCCTGGAAAATATGTAATTACATTTCAGATTTGGAGGAAACAATTAATGAAATGGAATTTCTTGGCCCTTCGCTCCGTCGGATGATATGTAGTGGCTTGCCTGTGAGCTGAAGCCTGAGTACACTTATGGCACAGAAGAGTTTTTATCATTTTAAAACTTAATTATATAGGCTGTAATTAAGCTATATACAAAATGTCTGGTTCTTTGAAGTATATTAATTTTGGGGAAGTTCTCAAGCACCCAGTAGCTGCAGAACAATCATGAAAGAAGGCAAGGCTTGAATAATGATGACAGTTGCAAGCCACAAATAATAGGAACAACCTTTCCAAAACAAAGGGTTTCACATTTTCCAAAAGTATGAGCATTATTATTTGTGTGTATTTGCAATTTGTACATGCCTCGGAGGGACTAACCTCAACCATAGTGCTTGAAATAATTGTGGGATGACATAAATGGGCACTTTTCTATTGAGGCAATCACTTTTCTCACAGCATGCCAGTTTTTGTTTACTATTCAGCAAACCAAAAAAAAAAAAATCTTTGTCTAAGTCTAAAATAACAATCAGGACAGGGTATAGGGTATAAATTATTTTGGTTTTTTAAAAAAGAAGGGGAGGATGGGCTTAAGTGGGCATTTTGTGTGTGTATTTCTATATTTCTTTCAATGATTAAGTGGTTTGGGAGGGGGGCTGCCTGTTGCTCTTTCTCTGTACAGTGCCTAGCAAAAGTGATGTTTCTGCAAGTGACAGACATATATCAAATTAATTTAGCCTTTTAAACAAAAATACCTTCTTATTTGCTTTAGCCTTTACTATGTGGTCTCTATTTTAATAATAAGTTCCCCCAAAACACTTTCAGGCTTGGAGATGAAGGATTTTATTTCTTCATTTAAAGGGCTGCTGTGAGCTTTAAAATAAACACAACTGTCCCTGGAAAACTTAACTATTTCATGTTCCCCTGACTTATTGCTGTGGAGCATATGGCAGACCACCATGCATGGCCCAAAGTCAGGACTTCACCCTCTCCTGTTTTCTCCATCCCCAGCCATGCTGGTTGGGACACAGCTTCCCACTCTAGCTGCTTAGTCCCCCTCCCCGCTGGAGGTTTGCAGTCCCAGGAACCTGCCGGCAGACAAAATGAGTTGTGCTTTTGCTGTCCTGCTTCATACAAAATCCCTGAGCTTAACTTGTGTGATGGTTCTTGGCCCTTGAAAGCTTCTCCCAGCATGAAGAGGCTTCCCAAGCACACCCAGGATCCTTCCAGGGATTCAGTTTCCCTTCTCCGATCCTCCTTGTGAAGCCTTCTCTTTACCTTCTTCTCTCCAGAAAGGTTGACTCAGAATAACTTGTTTTCATTTGGCTTCTTCAGAAACTACTGGAAAAGTTTTGTTTAGCTGTGGGCTTTATAAATAGTTCCCACTGTAAAATTAAAAGCGAGATTTTTAGTCAAGTGGGAGTCTCCTTAAAACCCAACCTGGGTAGGGAGTGAAGAATCGTTCCTCTGCCCTTCTGCCTGTGGGAACCATTCCTTTTCTGCCTGCTCACAGCAACAGGGAAGTTAATGGACTATTCCTGGCTTTCGTAGCCACGTTTCCCAAAGGCAAGTTATAGCCTGGGAAATGGGCTGTCAAGCCAATAAAATCATGTGGTTGCATTACACCTTTTTGCATTTACACAGGCTTGGAAACAGAGATAAGCCTGGAGAAGTGGAAAACTCTGTACTTTAGAAACTGCCATTTATGCTTCTTTATTTGTCTTTCTTCCTTTCCTTTCTAAGGGAATTCTGAGGCCTGCCTTGATGTAGAAAAGACAAAATAGTATCCAAAACTTTGACTTCAGAAGGATGAGATCTTGGGGATGATTATGAGATCTCAGGTCAATGCCTTAATATGCACACATCCAAAGAGGAAAAATGTTCTCAAAGCAGAAACTTAAATTATCTCTTCACCCAAAATTGCCCATTTCACATACTTTTATGGGTTTCAAAGTCCATGTATGTTAACTTCATTAAAACAAGCAAGTCCCCACTACCAGGCTGGAGGTTTATTGGACATTGAGAGTCCCATCAGGGCAGCTGTCTGCATGTGATCCGAGGAGGAATGCACTTGATGTTTCCAATTACAGACAATGAGCAATTAATGCACTGAAATGGAATGACAGGGAGGGGCCATGTACAAAATCCTTGCTGCTTTTTCTCCCTGTAACTTATAAATGGCTTAAAAAAATTGAGGAACAATTCAAAAATTGCTCAGAAGCAATGCAGACCCATTATTTCCTCTAGCAACAAACCTCTTTTTTTTTTAAGGTAGGAATTCTCAGACCTGGGCATATGTCAGCAGCAGTGTCCCCTGGTGTGTCTCTTCTTGGGCTGTAGCAAATAATCCAGATGAATGTATAAAAATCTGAATGTTTTTAGCTCCCATCCTAATTGGATTTATGTAATTTTCATTTCGGTGGGAGAGATTTTGAAAGGGACAAATAGAATGCAAGCATCCCACTTTTTTATTATTATTAATTGCCTCCAATATGGTGTTACTTTCATTCTAACTCCTCTAATTAAGGTTTGTGGGGAAAGTTAGCTTCTTTCTCTGGCAAACAGAAAGTGGAAGTAAATAATACACTTTAAAAACATTAGGAAATATCTAGCTGGACAATTGGCAATTTCTGGTCTACAGAATTTCACTAAGTGTTGGAACTCAAGGCTCCTAGCATTGAGTTTGACTATGATGTGCTGCCCAGAAAACACCTCCTTGGTCTTGCTTCAGGAGATGTGAATGTCCCAGCCTGTGGCAGTGAATCCTGGACCATTGGTTACTTGCTCTCATTGCTAAATAGCCTTGTCTTCATCTGAGCAGGTCTGATCTCACCTCTACCTGTTGCCTCTCACTCATCCCATTGATGAAGATTAGCATAATATATAACAATTTAGGAATTGAGCCTATGAAAACTTACCATGGAATGTGTGTTGATTTTTTTGTGAAGGAAATCCATGATGGCTTTTTACCTGCTTTCTTAGTTTTACAATGTGTTTCTTGTCATTTTTATTGAATCACATAAACTTATGTGACTTTGCAAATACCTCATCAGAACTTAGAGCTGGTCTTGATCAAAAATTGGATCAGTGGTTAGGAAGAAGAAACTATTTCTAGTGGCTTTACAGCAGATTAATTTAGGGATTGTAAAGGCTTGAAGGACAGGGCTGGGTTTCTAACTCTACCAAGTAGAATGCTTGGAAATGGATTTTCTGTGAGGTGGCAGCTTGTGTGGGGGACAATGGATTCTTGGCGTGCAGAAACCTAGCATTGGATCCATCTCTAATGATCTCAGAGCTGGAATGGAACAAGTAGAGAGCACAAGTTCATAGCGACTGTCCAAGTTGGTTGAGTTTTTTTCAAAGCAAATGTGTTGTGGTTGGAAAATGCTGATGTGTCAAATCTGAAATGTCTTACAAGAAAGGGTCAGTTTCAGTCAATTTTTCATCTGAAGTAAAAGCAAGGTAGCAAAGCTCAAAATTGTCAAACCAAATATTTCTGACATTTTTCAGATAAATGTTATGGCTTTCCCATGTAAAACAATGTCATATAGAAACATTCTCATTGTAGTTAAAATATTGGAAAATGGTTGTGTCTCCAAATCCTAGTGAAACATTACAGAAATGAAATATTTCAATTATTCTAAGTTATTCTTTGGCAACTTTGTGTGCTGTGAAAGTTTTAAGAGTTTTCATCAAAACTCACGATGGGAAATATCCTTAACACATTAAACATTTTCTGTTTGCTGAAAACTGATTCTCAGCATCTTCAAAGTCACCTTGTGACAGCACTTGCTTCATCCAACAGTACAACATTTGCTTGAGGTCAACAACACCAGAAGCTTCTGACTTCTGGACCTTCTGCTTTTGAGCATGCTGTGGCAGCAGGGAAGAAGCTTTGTCCCATCCTAGCAGGGTGGATCTTCTCTGTTGTAAGCCTGCTGTCCTTGCAGGCACAGTGCTTCAAGGGCTGGCTCTGGTGCCAGGTAGGAAGAGAAGTCAATCACTTTTCCAAAGGGGAAGGAGCTGCAGTTGCAATCAGGAGCCATCAGGGCCCAAACCTGCTTTGCTCTTCGTTCCTTTCCAGCTCTGTAGACACTGAAGCTGTTGACTTGCAGCAAGTGGTTGTGTTACATCCAAGCTGCCAGTGAACATCCTCAGTGTCCTAACCCAGAAGCAGATTTTTTTCCCAGTGGCTAATGTCACTCATGCAAGGAAGAAACATTAGAGAAACACTTGGGCTTGGAGCCGTCCACTTGGCTGACAGCAGAGAGCTGAAGTCAGCCAGGGAGAGGAAGAGGCACCAGATGGTCTCAGGGATCCCTTCCCACTGCAGTGTGGAGCTGGGAGGAGAGGAGAACCACCCTGTCCAGTCATTAGGAGATGGGGAGACCTGCCACTTACAACAGCAGTTTGTCCTCCAATAGTTGTTTTAGCAAGTGGAAGAGAAACAGAACATAGCTGCAAAGGCAGGTTCCTCCCTGTTGTACCTGGCCAGGTAGGGTAGGTGAGCCTTGTCCCCAGCTGGAACCATCAGGGCTTGGCCTGCTCAGCCAAGCTTGGACCTTGGGAATGCAACAGAACTCAGCTTTGGGGGTTCCTCATTGCAGTTTCTTTTTCTCCAAGTCTAGGTCACCACAAAGGGGATGGTTTTATTCCACTGATAAGCTGCTAAATCAACTCTTCACTCTGAACCAAAAAAGTAAAGGTTAAGTAAAGAGTTGAAGTGGGGAGTGCATTTGAGTTTTGTTTGCTTGCTTTTAAAATGCCAAATTTAGCTAGGACAGACACTTAGTGGTCTTCTTAAGGGAAAATGGTCTGTTAAAGTATCTCAGGAACATTGTTTGGCTGTAATCAGTTACACAAGTTTACTAGCTAGAAATAGTTTCAATATTACATTTTTGACTTAAATAATAAAACCATATGTCAGTGGGATAGCTTCATAAGGAGATAATTCAGTGCAGGGAACTGTTACTTTGTTTTGGAATTAGATTAAGTCATAAATAAATACTACTTTGTCTTTAAGTTAGAAAATCGTTCCCATCCAAACAGCCTCTTAAGACATTTTCCACCTGTTAAAGGACGTGTAGTATTGGGAGTCTTTCATAACAGTGGAAACGGGCTCCAACTTTCAACGGGTTCGTGAAAAATAAACCAGCGTTGATTTATGAGTTGAACTACGACAGGGAACATGTAAGCAAATAAAAACAATGAACTGAGAAAAAAGCAAATATACTGTTGATTTGGCACCGCATGAATCATACGGGCAAATCTGAGAGGAATAGGAGGAACGAGCTCCAGAGTGATGGATTGGGAAAGGGGATCTGATCCCCGGGTAATGAAATGTGAGGGGGTCTTGCCTTCTGCTATTGACCTGGAGGTAGCCTGGAGGAAAGTGATTCCTTCTGACTATACAGTGTTAGTTAAAACAATCCCCTGGGCTCAAATATCAGCTATTAAAATAAATTCAGGAGACAGAGGAAGCGATGTTTATAAGTTGGAAGTTTGAGACGCTTTTTAAACAATTGTGGATCTACAGATTCTGAACTGGAAACGTGATACGGCGGGAAGAGGGCAAGAGGAAATGACAAGAGGGTAAACTGGGGGTGAGGTGGTAAAGAGCATGGAACTGGGAGGAAAAGCAGCCTTTTTGGGGGTGGAGGGAAGAGGCATTCTTGCAGAGAAACTCCCTACCAGTATTCTTGCTTCACCTTCTCCAGTCAAAGTGCCACGACTCTCTATGAGGATGCCACAAAAACTCAGACATCCCAAAGATAACAAGGGCTTACAGTACATCTGGGTGTGTTTGGATTTTCAACCATAATTATAAGAGTTGGTCACTATTTTCCAACAGAACATTTTTCCTCCAGAAATTATTTTCATTGAAACTGAGGTCTTCTATGGAAAAATGGATGCGGCTTCGTTTTTGGGGGAAGGAGGGAATTGAACTGTTTATTTAATCAGTAATAAAAACAAGGATGTTAACATCATAATATAAACCTTTCAATTTAATTGCAGCAGCAGCAAAAGAAATCCTTAACAACAAAAGAAACCTTTTAGTTGACCACTGACCAATTTTGGTTTTGGAATGAGGGTGGTTTTTTTATAATAGTGGCATTTCCCTTAAGTGATCACTTGAGTTTCTGTGCTACTCCAGAGGATTTTTGGAAAACTGAAACTCTAATTTTTGGGTAGCAGCAGGACCCAAGCATTGCAGTGATGCACTTGAAATGGCTTCATCTCTCTGGCATTAGTACCCTGTGATGTGATATTCAAACAAGTTGCTTTTCCTGCTGTACCTATTTCCTCTAGCCTGGAAGTTGGTTAAAACAGAGGATCTCTCTTCTGCTGAGTGAACATGGTTATGCAGTGCTGATCTTGGTTTGGTTTCTCACTACTATATATGTCTATATTACATAAATTATGAAGATGTAATTATTTGGTCTGCTTACAGTTATTGTCTTGCTTCTGTAGCAGGTGGATTTGTTATTCAAAATAATAGAGTGAGCTTCAGTCTCAGAGCTTTCTTTTTCTTCTCTTCTTGATGCTAGAGGTGTCCCGTGGCTTTTCCAAATGACCTTTCACCATTTAAGATCTTGCTCGTGTCTGATAATGACACCCAAGCAAATCCCCATCTGTCCAGGTGCACATCCCCATCCTATCTTCTCTTGTATTTGATATTTCCACACAGTTGCTCCAGTAGGAGAGTCTCATGCTGAGATTTGCCTCGTCTACTCCTCTGCAATTTATGAGCAGGATTGGTGCCTGGAATTTCCGAAGCTCTGGGTGAAAGACAGGCTCAGAGACCCTTGTATACAATTCTGAAAAAAATGTGAAAGGCAATGAAATCTGAGCTCGGGCTTTCAGAGACAACTTGACAAGTCAATTGCCCTGTTAGGAGTTGACAACAGTGACCCTGATAGTAGAAATGATCCGTTTCCTCTGGTTTAATTTATCACCAGTGGATTCTGAGTAGCTGCTCGGTAGCACAATCTTCAGATACTGATACAGCCTCAATCCCAAATGGGATGTTTTATGAAGGAAAAGTTTAATAGTCCTCAAAAAAAAACCAACCCCAAAACAAAAAACAAAGACACACCAAAAAAGCCCCAGGAATGAATAACATGTTTATTGTTCAGAGCTGAATCTGATATATCTGAAGCCTCATGTTTTAAAATTCCTTACTCGTTATTGGATGCTTGCCAATGTTGTTGTTCTCTCTTCTTAGGCATTTCAAACAATGTTCTCAAATAATTTCATTCTAGAGATGTAGAGAGAGATATTCTCAGTCATTCAGAGTTAAAGGTGAACAAAAAAAGTCCTTATAGAGTATGTCTGGGGAGGAACACTCAAAAGAATGTGCATTTGCTTTAGTAGCGTATACAGACTGCTTTTTTTCATTGCAGAAAGACTGATAGGAAAGATGTTTGGGGAGCCTGTTTGTGAAGCTCAGAAATTTTGTGACAGTCTTTTCACAAATGCCACCAGAAGCACCAGTCGTGCTGCATTCTCAAGATCCCAGGGAGCACTATCAGGAGAGAGAAAAAGCAAATTTCTAAAAATACACTTGAAACATTTTCCTTTTTAAAATCAGAGAGTAAACAAATAAGATGCCAATGAAAGATTTTAAATCAGGAATTTGATCTTGCCTGGTGTGTCTCCTGCATCTCTCCTGAGCTGCTGAGCCAGGGGACTGGTGCTCAAGCTCAGTTTGGGTACCACCAGAACATATTTCATGGGTGAGAAATTGAGCCCCAAGGATATCAGAAGGGCAGAGGTGACTTAGAAGCCTGCTTTATGCTCTTAAATTAGGAGCCTGTGTCCCCTATATGGGTGAGTGCATCACTCCTGGAAGTGCTCTGAATCACCCCAACTCACTCCAGTGGCTATAATGGATGCCTGAGCTCTTAATATAGGCATTGAAATTAGATGTTTTGAGTTAGACGGGTGAATACCCCCCCCGGTGCAGCATGTCCAGATTTATACAGGAAGCCAGTGGTAGAGGCAAGAATTGAACCCAGCTTTCCTGTGACCATCTTTTTATTCCCAAGCCTTCAGTTAAACTGTAATCCATCTTGAACCACTTACTGGAAATAGTTCCCTAAAAATAAATTGAAAGTCTAAGTGATCAGGAAGTTTACCTAAACTTCAGAGGCAGGTTAATATGAGAGTACTTTGTACTGACTCTGGCTCTTCTTGAGGAGAGCAGAGTTACGGGTGCTCACTGCTACTCCGTGGGATTACTTTGTTAATGTGCTCCTGGAGATAGTGGTTCCTGCAAGGTAATGTCCTTCAAAATCTCACCCATTTGAGAAACGGGCATTGGTGAGTTTTGGGCAAGTGGTTAAAAAGAGAAATAGATGATCTCAAATGAGAGAAGGTCACTGCGTAAAGTACCGGAAAGTGTCTTATCTGAAACATGTTGCAAATGTAGGTTTAGATCTTCAGCAGCTGAAGGAAGAGACCCTCACAGCTCACGCATGGCAGCTGATGGGACAGGTCTCCCTATAGGCAGCAGCAGGGTGATGTTTCTCACCAAGCACTCATGACCAGAAGGGAGGTTTACAGCTTATCTTGGTGTTCCTCTGGCAGGGCTGAGTGGGGCCCAGTTTCCAAAGTGGCTTTTTATGCTGGTGGTGTTACCCGTAAGTGGCTTTGGAGAAGGGTTTGCTGGGAAAAATCAGCCCCCATCAGAGATCTAGCAAATTCGAGAAGTAATTTGGCCTCTTACGCTTGAGCTGGTTTACTTCTGAGCACAATATGTGTGCTGCTAACAGAGCCAGGACTGTGAAATAAGGTGACAGGACAAAAGTTAGCTGATGTAATTAAACTGCTATAATCTTTATAGTTTTGGGTTCTTTTTAAAAAAACTCCATTTGGCATAGACTCAGAGCCAGTGCATGGAGATGTGCGTTAGCAGCAGAGCAACCTGGACTGAAGTGGAAGTTTAAATTCCAGTGTGGACGCTAATTTCATTTTATTTTGTGGTTTATGTCTGAGGGAGAATTGCAGAATTCAGCTGTACAAGGGGTGAAATGGTCATTTCTGCTTCATCTAGAAGCAGAGCTATCTTTTTTAAAAAGAAAATTCTTAAACCAACTCCATCTGGTCTGAGTATTAAAGCCAGACATTGCCTAAAACTGGTCAGAAAACAAGAAAAGGGGATTTTTTTTTACTCTAATGTACGTAAAATCACCATGGGAATGTTTACATTAGACAAGTGCCTGCCAGCTTTACGAGGACAGCTAAATCCCTGTTGGGGACATTGTATATCACTAAGCCTATAGAATGAGATGAGTTCTCACCAAAGTATGACAGAGATCCTCTTTCTTAGGTATTGGAAGCAAAGTGGCCTCGTTTTCAGGGATGCTACATACTGGTAACCAAGGGAGATCTAGAAACGGGTGTGAAGGTGAGGATTTTGCAGTTTATTCAACACTGCACAATAAACCCTATCCTGACAAAATACAGCCCACAATAAAGGTAGCATGAAATCCACCTGAGCTGGAGATTTCTAAATCTGGACCAAAACAATGTCTTTCCTCATGTTCCCTCCATGGAGAGATGTAGATTTTTTTTTATTATTATTTCCTACTCTGCTCCTCTGCACCTTCCTTCCCACAGCTTATGGGAATGAGACCTTCTGGTCAGCTGCATCTGGCCCTGTTTCCTTCTATAGTAAGTGTGTTACTACCTGCTTCTAGAAACCAGAGAGACGTGTTAATATTGCCTGGTGTTTCCCTACCACTCTGTTTTGGCTGCACCTTCATGGCAGGATTCCAACATGTAGACATCCAGAAGGCAATAAAGGGGCTTCGTTATCGCTGGGTATGGATATAAAGGTTGCGTTGTGCTGCTTGCAGCATGTCTGTGTTTTTAATCAAAGGCAACAATTCACTTGTAGAATATCCCCTTTTAGCCAGCGAGCAACAGCATGGGTCAGGACTGCAGGAAAAGTCTGTGTGAGAGAGAGAGAAATGGAGATGTGAGATCAGAGGAAGAGCAAAACTGATAAAAAAAGGAACGAGGGCAGTGATGTTTAACTTGTGTTATGGGTGTAACTCTCCAGAGACAACATCCTTTTTCTAATCTTGGACTTTGTTGGGAGCTATATCTGCTTGTATGTACAGGTATGTGCACAAGAGCACCCACAGCACTCCCAAACCCCTCTGCTGAGAGCTGCGCACAGCTCTCCTCTAAGGTTTAAACCTGCTCGTGATAAATGTGCTGTTATTCTGGCTGCAGATTTTTATTTCTGGGGCTATCAATTGAATTCTTATTATGAAAGCAGAAAATTGGAGTTACATCTGGTGACTGACGCATGTGACGGTATCACTGCGAGGAATTCCAGGTTCCTGAAGCTTTTCAATTAACTCGGGGCGCTTTTCCTCAGGTGGGTTTTCCAGCCTGCGCCTGCTTCCAAGTTGTAAATCACCGAGTAGGTTATTGTACTTTCTAGGAGCCCTTGTGCCAGTAAATGAAACAGCAAATAATAAACCCCAAGGAGATTTATATAGCCTGAGTTGATGAAACGATTACTTTCTCGTTCCTAGGCTCTCTCCGAAAGGTGGGTTAAAAATAACTGAAAATTTACAAGAGCCTAAAACCGAATCTGAAAAGTACAACCTCAGCAACTTATTGGGCTCGGCCTCGCGAGCGCCAGATTTACTGTTTGCAATTTCTTCAACTTGTTCGGTCATTTTTTTAAAAGATTTTTTTTTTTTTTTTCCCAACTGCCCCCTCCCGAAGTTGATGACAAGCCTTGGCAAAAACATCTGTGCAAATAAAGCAGGGGAAAGAGTGAGGGAACCTGGCAAAGAGCCCCCTGTGTCTGCTGTGGCAAAAATGTTTGATAAAAGCATCCTTCTCCCAAGAGCCTGAGGTCTCCAGGGGTCACATCTCACGTGGCACATGAAGAGACTGCTTGGGTTATGGGCACCAGGGGCCTTGGCTGGGCTCCCTGGTCCCATTGCCACAGGTAGTGTCAGCAAGCAGCTGAGAAACCTCCACCACGCTTTCAGAGGTGAAAGGGGAACCCAAACCTTGACAGGGTGGTAACGTCTCCCCCCGGGGCTCCAGGCCCTGTGCCCAGCACTGTTAATGGCTTGTGCATGGTGACTTCTTGTGCTAAATACCTGTGTGGTGATGGGAGCAGGGACTAGACCTGGTGTAGAGCTGTCACCATCTCAGCCTTCACCAGGAGCTGCTGAGCCTGGTCCATGGAGCTCTTCTGTGGACAAGGACATGTAAGGCTTTATGTGTAGGGACCTAATGCTTGATGATGGGAGCATACATCAGTGAGATGAATGGGTGCCAAGGCATCAGCAAAACGCTTGTGATCAGCACATGTAGGACCAGGGCAGGGTAGAGAGAGATGAGCAGTGACTTGGGAGCCATGGGAGGATTGACTGTGTTGCTCTGAAGAACACGTGTTGTTTTTATCCCTACCTGATCCATTGGCTTGATAAATGCTCTGCTGACAGCATCAGGATTAAGGTGACAGCACTTTCCATTCAGGACACTTGGGGAGATCCCACATTCAGCTGGAGCACTTGGGCTCAGAAAGCAACAGGTCGGTGGCCGTGTCCTTCTATCCCCATTGATGATGGCAAAGCCCTGACATGCAGCATTGCTCCTGCTTTTGGCTGTGCTGGTACCAGTGAACAAACACAGCAGCCTCTCCTCTTGCACAACTAAGATGCCTTCGTGTCCTGGTTGTCCTCTTCCTCTGCTGGAGCTTTCTGGGTGCCTGAGAACAAGTCTGTCCTCTTCATGAGTCATTTCTGACTCACGCCATGCTGAAGTCACGCCAGGTCCCCATGAACCCAGGGACAAGCAGAGGCAGTTGCCCCGGTGTGACCCCCAGGTTTGACCATGGGGGTGCAGACCCCTTGGAAGCCACCTCATGCTCTGTTTCCTATTCCTGCATGAGGAAACAGTGACATGCTCTAAAGCTCCCCTCTAGGGAACAGCTCAGGGGTTTTAGTGTCTTTTAAATTATTTTTTCTTCCTACTCTTCCTCTCTTCCTGGAATGTGGGCAGGTGAATAACACTCTCCAGATTGATGCAGCAAATCCTGCCCCTTTGGCTCTCCATCACACCGTGTCCCATCCTGTTCCTCTGATTCCAGCAGGATCATGATGGCCAGCCAGGACACCAGCACCTCCCTGTCAAAGGCTACTGGTGGAAAAAGCTTTAGTCTACATTTTTCTGTACAACATTTGTAGAGTTTGTTCTAAAGGCGGGGGGGAATGAAAGAAATTGTTTATTTTCCAGTTGCAACGATTCTTTTTGTCCAAGGAGAACAAAAGAACATAAAGGTTGGCTCTTAGATGGGGACAAGAGACTTTAGTCCTCCCAATGGGAACGTTCTTTATCCCAAAACTTGTTACAAACACGTTTGTTTTTTTGAAAAGGCTTTTTTTTATCGGAGAACAGTGTCACCACATTGCTGTCAGCTGGACTGTGATTCCCCCGCTGTCACGCTCCTCTCCCCGGAGAGCTTCAGCTTCCCCAGCCGGTGTCAGGCCGCCTCTATCAGTGCCACAAATCTCCAAATTAACCATGGTAGCTAAAATAAATACCGATACGCATTTTAATGGGCCAATTACCCTCTGAAGGCCCGCATGTGATTCTTATTTTCTACGTTATATAAAAGCTAAGGGTGGGATTTTCAAAACCACTCGGTGCTGGCCTGATTCCGCTCCCATTGAAGTCGCTGGGGCTTCCTTAGCCTCGGCAGTAATGGGAGCAGAGTTAAGCCAGCGGTGAGTGCTTATGAAAACCACATCCTAACTATGCTCCCAGACCTCACCCATCTTTCTGCTTTCATGGCATGAAATTTGTTTTCATCATATTACATGTGCTGGAATGCTGCTGTCTAAGGGAAGCTACTAGGGATTGAGTTGAATATTAATTCTGACTGGGCTTGGCTTTGTGGGTTACAGCTGAAGCGTTCCTGTAAGAGCAGCATAGAGGCTCAGCACACAAATAACGTCAGTGGTGTCAGGACAAGTCAGAGCCGGGCCAGGCCCTGACTTGTCCCAGGTGCTCAGGGTTTAGGGAAGGCACAGGAAGCACCTTGTCCTCCAGGCAGACACCTCCTGCCTGGACCAGACTCCTCCACCAGCCATCTCAGTACCTGAGTCCTTGCTCCTGGAGAAGCTCCTTGATCCTGCTGGGACTGTTTCTGGGAGGGCTATGCCTAAAGCAGTGCATGATGCCATCCTCAGGGAAGTCAGTGTCCTAAATCCACTTTCTTGAGTGAAGGTCCTTGGCTGTGGATACCTGGAGCTCTGTTGTCTTGGGGCAGGACTGGCCTTCTGAGAACAATGCTGGAAAACAAGTTGTGTGGGGTTTGGGTTTTTTTCAGATAATTGAACTTTCCACACAATGCCATTTGATAGAAGGTATCTGTTTAACTCAGAAATGCCAAATTCTTTATAGAGAAGTGACAGATTGCTGCTCTATTTCTTTCTTTTTAGCGCTCTTTGGTTTTTTCCTATTTTATCTGCTTTTTTGATTTGTTTCTTAATTTGATTTGAGGAGGTTATTTACAGTTGATAAAAAGTTCTGCTCTGATTCTCAGATTCTTGATAAAAAGTTGACCTCTATTCTGTTCTTTTATGGAAAAAAACCCCAAACCAACAACACATACACACAACCAACCAAGCAGTTCCCTAATCCTACCCTTTAATGTCACTATAGCACATGGCCCATCAGACATGCTGGCAAAATCCTGTATTTTCTGCTTGAGTTGATTTGGATGTGACCGTGGAGGGGGAAAGTGGCTGTGCCAGGTGATTTGCTTGTGCTCAGCAGCAGATGGGATGGTGATGGATCCCATCCCAGTGACCTCTGCCATCTTGGGATTTTGTCAGGAACGTGGTAGAGTCTAAAATGACTCCACCAGTGAAAACTCAGCATAGGAAAAAGCTCCCACCCCAGGCTCCATGTCCCAGAGATGCGACCAACTGGAAGGAGCTACAATCTCTTTTCCTGTAGCAAAGTCCCTTTGTGTGCCCTCCACGAGCTGTTCTGAACTGGCCCATGGATGATGGTTGCTGTCGATCCAAATCTCCCAAAAGGCTGGTGGATTTTCTTGCTAATAAATGTCCCACAAATGTTTTGAATTTCTGCACTCATTAGGGCTTAGGGAGGCTATTTGTCAGGACCAAAGACGTCTTCTACAATAAACCAGCAGCTGTCTGCAGAGGGTGAGGAGACGTTTGTTGCTGTGAGCTGAGGCTGCTGTCAGCAAGCAGGCCCCTGACCAGCCCTAGTAAATGTTTTATTGATTTAATATTAAATTAACTGCCTGGGCATAAGGAGTGCATTATTTTTAATGGCATTCTGATATTAGGGACTGCAGTTTGCTAGAATGCACCTGTAAAATTAGTATCCCCCAGTATTCTGCAGGAGCCATAAAATGTAATGCTCTTTGTGTGCAGTGCTCTGAAGCTCAACTTTGGGTAAAGTTACACGGTGTTCGCTTGCAACCAATTCCTGCTGTGAGAGGAGGAGGAGGAGGAGTAAAGTCATCTTGGAAGGCTTAGTCCAAGTTCGTGTCTTCTTTGCTCCAAAAAGGGATAAACGGAGATTGTGAATCATAGAATCATAGAATGTATTGGGTTGGAAGGGACCTCTAAAGGTCATCTAGTCCAACCCCCCTACAATAAGCAAGGACATCTCTAACGAGGTCAGGTTGCTCAGAGCCCCATCATCCTGAGCTTGAATGTCTTCAGGGATGGGGCCTCCACCACCTCTCTGGGCAACCTGTTCCAGTGATCAACCACCTTCCTATTAAAGAACTTTTTCCTAATGTCCAACCTAAATCTACCTTTTTCTAGCTTAAAACCATTAGGCCTCATCTTCCCCTGCCTTTTTATAGGCCCCTTTCAGTATCATTTTTTCAGCCCCAACTGCGCCACTCTGAAATCTCCCTTTTTTAGTGAAAGAAAAGGCATTTGGAAACAAATATAATTTGAAATTTGAATTAAAAATTCCTTAGTATAAGAATGAAACTATTTGCTAATTTCAGAATTCATGTCCCTGCACTATGAATTTAAGAGAGCAGCAATGCTCGGGATCACTGGGAAGGATCATGAGCAGTGTTTCCAGCTCAAGGAAGCCCACCACAAGTGTGTCCATGCACCAGTTTCACTTAAGTCCACAGCAGCTAGAGTCAACTCGGTGGCATTTGTGAACACTCAGATCATGGTTGATGGGGACACTTTATGCATAAGCTTTGCCATCTACTGGAAATGTTGCTTTTGGTTCCTGCCAAGTGCTGCAGCCTGTTTCCATGTGGTGACCTCTTGGTTTTATCAAGTTGTCCTATTGAAGAACAGAGAACTTTCTCTGTGCCAATACCATGCACCTTCCTGCTCTACAACTACTATTGGTTTTGCTTAAAATTACAGTGATTGCTGTTTTCCTATAGCAACCTTTTTATTTTTGCTAAACTGCATACCTTGTAAATGTTGCATTTGGGTTTATTAAGGTTGTAAAAATGCCACATTTAAGCTGTTTATATTTTTTAACTCCCTCAGAAATGGTTAATTACAAAGTCAAGTGGTCTGAAATGCATTCGGATGGGGATTCTCAGGAATCCCCCCCCCCAAAAAACAAAGTTTGTTTCACATTGATTTCACAGCGATGAATCACAATGTGAAATGATAATGGGTCCAAGACAGACCAAGAAGCATAAACCCATGATCTTAGTACTTGTAAGTGCTCAGTTATAAAAATAAAACCCTTGTATTAGAAGCTCAGAATGTCAGGGGATGAGGTAGGATACCAAATGTTGCATGTTTTGTCAATAAATTGAAGTTGCTTTAAAAACAGGAGAGTTAAGGGGCTCCACATTTAATTGGATGACCAAATTATTTCAAGCAGCAACTATGGGTAGGACGGTGATCTCAGTGGGTGGATCATGATCAAAATGGGCACAACAGCAGCATCTGATCTCATCCAACACATTTATCAACTGCTTCCTTAAATACAAGATCACTACCTTTGTAAATTTTGTTGTAAAGCCACTAATGATCTCTCTTTCCTGATTGCTTTCTTGACCATATCAGTGAATGAAATTTATTACTCCTAAGGCAAATGTTGATAAGAAATGTTAAATTTTTTTGGTGATTTTGCAGAGGAAAATTTCCTTGCAAAATACCCTGAAAATTTCACTGAACTTACTTTTTTCCTTAGAGTGTTTGGGGACCAAAAATCAAATACATCTTTTCTAGGGAAAAAGAGGGAAGACAGGACAGAAAATTGAAATATAATTTAAAAGAAATCAGTCATTGCCCTCAAATATTGTTGATTCAACAGACATTGTTTCTATAGGAAGTTTCAAAAAAGAAGGTTCAAATGCTTTCCCTGTGAGAGAGCCTTTATGTCCTGATTGTTGTGACCAAGTTTATAATGAATTTATCAGAAGAAAAAGTCTGCCCAGCACCTCTCCCTGGCTCTAGACCATGTAGGTGCACTTGGGCATAGGGAAAACCACATAGGGTGGATCTGTGTAAAGGCTTCTGTTGACTTTTGTAGGTGCTGCATCAAGACATCTTGGTTTTTGTATCATGATATTGATGTTCTTCCCATTCTTCTGCCCCTTCCCCTCGTGTTGTGACACTCATTTGACACCTTTCATGTAACATTCAGAGGTGACCACTTCACAAGAAGGCCCAAATTTTGCCGTTTGGGCCATTTGCACAGACTTTGCAAAAATGTGGCAGTTTAGTGCTCGTTTGAGGAGCTGTTTATGGGACTGACCTGCCCATTTTGTTCTGGCTCTCAGCTCAGCTTTGAGGCTGAAGATGAGGAAGTGAGACAAAAGGTGGGTGACTTAGATGGTCACTTTTTAGTTGACAAACAAAGACAATTCATTGCCCGGGCAACTTGACAGAGTCAAACGGTACTTTTTTCAAAGGATGTGGTGGATTTACTTATTCCTGTTTCTGTGTTTGATTTACTACCACATGATTTCATTAAATAAGAACTTAACATGAGGAGTTCTGCCAAGCAACTTTAGGCAAGGCCTGTATTCCACAAATCCCTAAATTTGAGGGTGGTGGGTGGGGAAAATCATCATCTTTTTCTAGCAGATGTCCGTTCTGCCTGTGGACTGGAGTTTGGGGTGGTTTGTTATTAGTGTTGTTGCTTTAGAGCCCTTCTGAAATGATGTTTATTTTCCTCCCATTAGATAATCAACTTGAATTTTTCCATTCAGTGAACATGATGATAATTCTAATAACTATTAATTCTCTAATTAACAACAATGGAGGGAATAAAGGAGAAACCTCCAAACAAGCTTAAACTGGTTTCAAACTCAGACAGGGTTACTTGGAGCTCTCTCTTGCCCTCCTCCAGTGTAAGGCCACACAGCTCATGTTTGTTGGCACTTTTAAGTAGATAAAAATGTGCAAGAAGGTTCCTCCCTTTAACTACTGGATAGAAAAACCCATACCCTGGTAGCTCAACTGTCCAGGTCATGTTAAATTTCTATGGAAGAAAATGAGCAAATGCAGAGAAGAAAATGCCAAAGCAAATGCAGTGAGGGAAGAAAAAGTGATGTAAGTTGGCCAAGAAATAAGCTGTGCTTCTTGGCCCAGGCTCTGCAGTGGTATAAATCACCACACAGCTCCAGGGTAGCCAGTCCATCAGTGTTCAGTTTGACCTGTTGTCAACTTTGGGCAAAGGTGATAATGGTCAAAATTACACTGGCCCCAAAGCAATTTTGCCCATTTTTGTGTGCTGATATTCACCCTTGAGTAGTATTTTTGTCCCAGTCCACAGCTTTAGCATGACTACAATGCAAAGTGAGATCGCAGGAGCAATGCCACTGCTGAAGGTTTGGCTTGGAAGAAAGGCACACCTGAGACAGATCTTGGTCTCCATTTCTGAGCTAGATAACTCCTCTGCTCAAGAAGGGTTTCTACATGATACCTCACCAAGGAGAGATTTGAGTCCTCGCTCACTGTAACCATCCCCAGCAGACTCTTGTTGCTTTGAAATGTTCCAGATGAGATGGTTTTGGGAGCTGCTCTTTAGAGCCCATGCCAAGTGCAGCTCACCTGAGCTTGAGGGATCCAGGCCCACACATGCAGCTTCTGACCAGAGCAGGCTGGGAAGACTACCTTCTAATGGTTAGCCTAAATACTTTCTTCTTGTTTTATTCTGCTCTCCTTTCTTGGCTGCTTCAGGTCTTGATTTTAGGTGAAAAATCAGCTGCCATCTAGTACCTCATGCTGCTGCTCACCATTGAAATGTCTTAAGTGTTCTAGTCCTTGCCCCAAGAAATCATGTTTACATCATCTCTGAAAAGCATTCCGAGTTAAGAGAAAAAATGGCCAAAAGAGCTTAGTGCTTTTGGCTTATTGTTTGAATGTTTAAAGACATTGCATCTGGAAAGTATTCTGTTAATTTGTGGCTACCACCCATCTATCAAATCCATGAGCTGCCATGTAAACAGCTGTCACTGGAGCTGCCATGGAGGGAAACTGGCACTGCTGGCTTGTGGTGAGCAGAGAGGGAACACACTGGTACAGACTAATCCAAGGAGGAGACATTAACCCAGATGTTTAGAGGACAATGAATGAATTGTTCCTCAGAGCTCCTCAACTTCTTGGCTGTATTAATATGAGAAACAATTAAGCCCTTGGACTATTAGATTCTCTCACACCCATGCTCAGAAGCGTACGTATCAGCAGAGCCAGAAAGACAGGTTGCACGCTATAACTTCTGTACCATAAAGAAGCCTCCGAGTCATCTCCATGCACATGGGATGGGGGACACATGTTTGAGGGAGAGAGGAGACTGTCCATATTGGTGGCAATCTGTCTCTAGGCTTGTTGGATCATGTAGCTGTCTTCTGATGTTCACACAGCTTGAAACAAGTGTTCATGGCTTCCCCAAGGAAGACTTGGTAGGACCAGGAGCCACCCCAGGCGTTGATGTAGCAGGGGATGCAGAGGGTGCTTGTCACAGAACTTCACAGAATCATAGAATGTCAGGTTGGAAGGGACCTCAAAGATCATCTAGTCCAACCTTTCAAGGTAAAAAAATATGATTTAAGTGAGACAGCTCAGCACCCTGTTGAGCTGAGTCTTAAAGCTGTCTAATGTAGGGGAATCCACCACTTCCCTTGGGAGACTATTCCAATGTTCAGTCATTCTCTTTGTGAAAAATTTTCTTCTGGACTCTAATTGGAATCTCCCCAGGAGCAACTTGCAACCATTCCCCCTTGTTTTTTCCATGTGACTCCTTGTAAACAGGGAGTCTCCATCCTCTTGGTAGCCACCCTTCAAGTACTGGTACATGATGATAAGGTCTCCCCTAAGCACCTAAACTCAAGGAGCTCTGGGGCTGTTGGTAGCACCAGGGGCCTCAGCTGGAGCTGTGATTTCATGTAGGAGCAGCTCAGAGCAAGAAGTTGTACCTGGAGGCAGGAGAAGTGCTGAGGCGTTCAAAACCAGCGCCGCTGCTGGCAGCGCGGTTTGTTGTGCGGCCCAGGGCTGCAGGGTGGGGGCCTCTCATGTTCAGTTAGGTGTTTGATCGGTCTGTTTGCCATGAGGTGCTCAAGTAAATGAACCAATTAATTAAGAGGAATTGTACACATGGAAGTGGGACAGAGATGATATCGCTATTTGTGTTAGAGAAGTGATGGAAAACCCCATGGCAAGAGCAGGGTCTCTGGTGGTAGGTGCTGTGGGGCATCTGGGGAGGTTCCAGCTGAAATGGAGTAAGGGCAGCAAGGAGAAGGGTTTCCCATCCCTTTTCCAGAAGGGAGGATCTGAGGCCAAGGGTGACGAGGTGAATCTACAGAGGAGGTGGCCCACAGAAGGGAAGACCCTTTCCCACTTCCACCCAACAGCTGCTCTGGCATCTACTCTAGATGCTCTGGCACTCCACCGGACTTGGGCTTTACCTCGTGTTTACTACCCAACCCAAAGAGGGTTTGAACTGGTGACCTGAAGGTGAAAGGCTCTGCATCTTATTAGAATTACTGCGAGCTGCTGAATGAGTCCCCCATGGCAGTTAAGATTTGATTATGGTTCTAGAAAATGTCCAGCTTTTACAATTAGTGTCAAAGCAGTGGTAAGCCCCTCTTTGATTCCTGGGTGTAGGCTCGTGCTTTTCTTAACCTCACACATATGCTGGCATATTTACAGTGAGTGCTCAGGGGTTTGGTTTTTTATTATTATTATTTTTTATTTTTGAATTAAAAATGAAAGTTCCCCAGGGAAATTATGCAATGGGAAATAGCCACTTCAATAAACTTGACTCACACATTTTATTGATTATGGTAAATTTAATTATTCCATTTAAACCTTGCTTATACACACACACACAAAAAATATCCTTTTCTTCCTACATGTTTTTCCTCGATTTTGTATCCCTCTCAATGGACCTGGGGTGTACTATATATTATTTTTAAATTTTTAGAGGAGAAATACTCAAGGCTAAGCTTCTTCCCCTTAATTATAAATTAAAAATTAGAAAACATGCCATAAATCTTATTCAAAACATCTTCAAATAGAACTACTAATTGTTAAAGAGCAGTAATTATAGCTTTTAATAGAGCTCTTTTGCCTCTGCCATATATTATGTGCACCATTTTTGCTAAAGGAGACAATTATTCAAGTGCAAAGGATGTTAAAAAGAAAAACAACAAAGCATAGAGGAAAATGGGTATTTCTCCTACTCAGTACTTTGTGAGGTGATCCTGCTCTATTCTCTTTATGCTCAGATAATACTCAGAGGTCTCAATCTTGTTTGAAGACCACAGCACTGAAGTCTTTAGTGGTGAATGTCCAAAAGGCAGCAAAATTGCTGCTGGTCCCTGGGTCTTAACCATATTTCTCTTTTCTTTCTCTTTCAGTGAGCTGCTGCTGCTGCTTCTGACCTACCAAACTACATTCAACCCAGGTAATCACCTTTTATTCTTCTTAAACTTATGAATGGTTTCTTCTTCCTGGGGAAGCTGATTCATTCATTACCTTGTGACTGTTCCCATGGATACTGGTCTGTGGAGCTGAGGGCAAAGCACTTCACCATAGCTAGAAATTAGGACATGGGAAGAGGAATTATCACTAGGGATGAAGAATCAAAAGTCATTCACAAAGTTTGCACTCCCTCTTGCATTTGGGGACTATTCAAGCCAGTCCATCCCAGCAGAAAGGCAAATTATGGTTGGTCTTTCTCCTTGAAGATGCAAAATTCAATCTGGAGAAGAGTTATTTGGGGCTGGCTGGTTTTGAAAGCTGAGATAAGGCCCAGGGTTTGTTCAAGGCTTTGTTGCTTCCACTTACATCTTTCATCCAAGTTCTTTCACAGGGGTGTCAGACCTGGGCTTGTTTGGACCCCACAACCAAATCTTCATCTGGTATAATCTGAAAGGGTTCAATTTGTTTCAAGGGAGCTGCACCTTCTCAACCAGTGGGGTGAGCCTGGGAGAAGCTGGTGAGAGTGCAGGGATGCTGGAGGAGTCATTTGACCACCACTGCTATTAAGCATAGTGACCAGCCTCACACCCTTCTGGATAACCCTTCTAGGCAAAAGATGGGCTGGGGAATACTCCATGGAGACCTCAATGCTGGTTTCCTGCATTACAGTCTAAGTGGTTCAACATAGGGAAAACATGTCCCATGGCTTGAAAAAAAATAATAAAAAATTAGGTGCTCTGTATCCTGGTAGGTTTCAGATTTATTTGCTTTTTTCCAAAAGTATAGCTGGAAATAAGTACTTACATATTTCTAAATGACCTACCCTTAAAAATAACCACAATCTGATGTAAACTGGCAAGGCTTCCTTGAGTGAAATGGATTCACTCCAGCTTGCACCAGATGAAGATTAGGGCTCAAGACTCATGCGAGCCCAGTTGTGATGACCTTGCAAAGAACTTAGATTAAAGATGAGCTTGGAAACAATCAAACCAAATCATAAGCCTGGCTGGTTTCGTTCGTTTTTCTGGCAAGTCCTAGTTTTCTGGGAATATGACCTTGTTGCAATCTGTATTACACCAAATCCTTCACTTAATGAGCCCATTGCCACAGATGTCACTCTCTGTGCCATAACTCCCCAAAACATTTCAATTTCCTTCTCCGGAACTGTCACCACGCTTGCTCTGGCCACCGCAGGGAGGGAACTTAGCCATGAAGCAGATCCCAGGCTCAGCTTTTGGCCCAGATGACACACAGCAGAATAATTTTGCAGATGGGCCAACCTAGGACACGTGTTCCCGCCGGGATGAGCGCTCTGCTCCCCCCTCCTGCCTCCTTAATGAGAGCACAAGAGCTCCAACCAACAACTCCTCCAATGGCAACAACACAAGGCTCCTTCTCGTTACCCAGGCTGAGTCAAAACAGAGTAGAAAAGGGGATTTTCTGACAGAGCTGTAGACCACAAGCTAGCAACATAGAGTTCGTCACCTGGTGTTGTTGGTGATGCTTTTTGTCATGAAAATCACCTACTTGCTTCTTGCCTCAGTTTCCACAACTGTGGGCCATGGGCTCTGAAGGGGTTAGTACCTCAGGAGGTGGGATGTGTGGTGGTGATGGTGGCAATACAGAGAGACACCATAAGCAGTACTCCAAACAGAATGCCCTACTGAGAAGGAATTCTGAAATTGAACTTTAAGAATCACCCCAGAAGAAAATTTCCTCTTCCACCTCCCCTTCCAAAAAGTGAGCCTGAGCCTGTTGTCTCCGTTCCTGCTTCCCAGTCTTGCATAACAATCTACATGAAAACTTGAAGGTGAAAAAGCCAAATGCTCCATACTCTAAATTTTGAAATTGCAGTGCTCTTGGCATTTTCCTTTTTCTGCTGGATGCTTTCCTTTCAAAGCAAAGTGCAGTCAAAAAGGGTTTGCTAAGTGATTCCCTTTTGGTAGAACAGTGTATTTCAAAGAAATATATGTGTATTCCTTCTATTTAGCCTGTATAACCACACATATACATGGTTCTTCTGAAGTTTTACCAACCATTTCTATTTACCTGCTGCTTCAAAGGAAGTAGAATCGAGTGCCCTGTGGAATCCTTGTTCTCCCAACACACACAGACCTCAAGGTTAGAAGGAAGTTGCAGTATTATTTATTCCCCTTCCCTTTATTATTATTACTTCTAGTGGCAATGGCAAGTGCTGATCCAGTGAGGTGCCACATACCTTCAGCTCCCATGGGAGTCCCTGACAAGAACAAATATTTCCATACATGGTATTTGCCTGTGATGTACAGGCACTGTGGTCAGTCCTAGCCACCTTCCAGCCCTTCTCCAAACACAGCAGGAAGAACAGGATTGCCACAGAAGGAGACCTCCAAGGGGTGAAGGTGCTCCTCACAGTCAGGGCATCCTGAGGTGCTTTGGGAACAGGTTTAAGTACAGCATTTTCTGCAATGCCTTAATCCTGGTCAATGCTGAAGGTGGAGAGTTGGAAAAGAGGAGATTTGGGTTGTTTTTTCTCCCCTCCATGTGGTTGACTGATATTTGCAGTTGCACAGAAGAACACCAGAAATCTGATTTTGAAAGTGATCCTGCAGGGATATCCTGATGATTTCTTAAGCAATGAAATGGTCCAAGAAAGCCAGAGACCTATAGCTCTCAGCAGCTGATCTGAAGCAAACCTGGAGAGGACAACCCCATATAGACATGGTGCTGAAAGACTGGTGTAGAAGTGGGCCTGGTAGAGGTAGATAATGGTTGGACTGGATGATCTTAAAGGTCTTTTCCAACCATAGTGATTCTGTGATTCCCCCATACCCCTTGGCCACTGAGACATCACGGCTGATTTTTCAGTTGGCCAGAAGCCCCGTCTGTGTCACTACAGAGCCTTGAGACAAGAGTAACTAGTCATGCCCCATCTATCTTACATGCTCTTTTTTTGAGCACCTCCCAGACTTCACTGCATTTATCCTCTTAGCACCTCTGTAATTACCTCTCTTGTAACAGATGAGAAACAGAAGAACATGGAGGTTTTGCAATTTGAGCTGTGCCACGCAGGAGCTCGTTGGCAGAAGAGGCGGCCTCCCGAGGGGTGAGTAATGTCCTTTTGACAATCCCATTAGACTTCTGTTTGTATCCTTACATACCTAGATACAAGCCCAAGGTGTCTTGTAGAGAGCAGAGTCACTTTCTGCACCTGACTCTTCTGGGACTTGTGGCTGAGCTTTCACCACGGTCCTTCCCAGTCCCCATCACAATTCCCAGAGGCCAGATCTACAAAGCAGGTTCTGTTTCAGTTTGAAGGATCAAGTCTTATTTATGCAAGTGATATAAACATGATTTTAGCTTGGCAAATATACAAAAAATTCAGAGTAGCTGCAACTGTTGTGTGCAGTGTCCTGCAGAATTATTTTGTCCAAAAGCACAGACTGTGCTCACAACCATATTTTAACCAGTGTGACTGGCAAAGTGAACCAGATGGCTTCAAATACATGCTATGGTCAGGTCTATTAACCAGTTAAATCAGTGAGAACTTTACCATGAACCTGAATATAGCTTTAAAGCCTGAATCAGCAGCAGGAGTTGAGTGTAAGAATTGCTGAGTGGAGGGAAGCCACCTGGGAAGTGTGCTTCAGGGGAGGCCCAGGCTTGGCTGAGCGGAGGGCTCCATGTAAAGCCAAGCAGAGCAATGGAAACCAGCTCAGGATGAGCGTCCTGCCCAGCGTGTGAGTCAGGGGCAGGTTAATTAGGCAGAGGTAGGCAGGGAGCAGTGGTTACGACAGAAGAGGCTTTAATTGATAGGATCATTTTCTGCACAATAATATTAATTAGCAATTGCGATAGGGAGCACGGAGGCAGGTGGAGCACTTTCTGTTCAGGTATTTTTATAAGGAATTAGCCTGTATAAACACCCATTGTAAATACATTGTCTTCATCAGGTGTAATAGCTGCCTTGGCACACAGAACATCTCCTCTCACAATGGGAAGATAATTAAAGAGACAATTGCAGGCTGCGGTGTTCCTCCCGGATGCTAATTGTGTCACCAGAGAGACATAAACAATTACATTAGGGAAACGCTGAGTGACTTTAATAGTCATTTCTAAAATGCAGACAATTAATAGATGGAGAAAATGCTGTGAGCGTTGAGCCAGCCCTGGAAGAAGCTAGAGGAAAAATGATATTTCTGAAGCGAGCGTGGAAATTTGAAATGGGAGTTAGGTGCCTACACATCTTGGAGGAACTTAGACCCTGAGCTGACTGAAGCCAAATCCCACCCTAGCCTACAAATAATTTCATGTTTCACAGCCTTCACATTTTCCTCATATGTATGTTGTTCTTAGAAGCTCATAGAAGGAGGGCCGAATCCTGAAGACATTACTTAAAGGAAATTTCTATTCATGTCGCTGAATATTCACTACTGATAATCCAAGTAATAATTCTCATGAAAATCTGTGTTCTATTACATGGGGCATTTTATTCTGTACAGCATATATAATATATTGGATAACTGCATTAGAGGTCTACATTACATACCTGCTATGATATGTTCTGGTAATTAAACCAATTAAAGTGCAGTTATGAGCTCATTAAACCCAAGAACTATGAGATGTCAATCAGTTCAGGTTTTATCTAGATAAAATCTTATCAAAGCCAAGTGATTCAGTACTTAAAACCAAGTGGGTTTATGTTTGTGTCTCACATCCAGAAGACATGTGTATGGACATATGTGACCTACATGCGCAGTCCCCACTGTGAAGCAAATTGCTGCTGGATATTTCTGTCTCTCTGGTTCCCCTGAAACATCTAGGTGGGATATTCTGGTACAATCAGAATATTCTAAATATTTAGTACTATCACATGATTCTTTACAAATCTGGTGCAAGCAATCCATGGTGCTCTGTGGGGTATGTAGGTTTTTCACACTGTCCCTCAGAGGATGCCAGAATGACTTAGACACCCCGAGTTATTCTGCTGTGGTCAGATGCCTTTTTCCCAGGCACTGAGGCACCTGAACTGGTCCTTGCAGAGTCAGCAGGTCCAGCTCTTCCTCTTGGCTCTTATAAGCTGAGAGATGATCCTGAATTAGCTCTTTTGAAGCCACCTGGGACTAGTACATTCCTGCCTGGAGCAGAACATTATACTCTGGAATAAATATACTCGAGGCAGAAATCTTCATCCCACTCAAGTTCTCCCACGGCTTTTATGGTGGGGACAAGATTTTGGGCAAAACCTCGCTGCCATCCCAGGCAGTTGCTGGGGGGGTGTTTCCTGGGGCTGAGTGATGGCAATTTTGGACTTTGCAGCTCCCATGAAGAAGAGGCATTTGGTGCAGCCACGCTGATGATCAGCAGAGGCTGCAGAAGGAAGAATTCAAATTATGCAGAGAGGCAGCAGAGGAATGGCAGTGACACAGGATTAATTGAGTTAGGTTCTGGTTCTCACACTGACAAAGGGTCTCACCCAATGTCCTGCACTCTGTTTCATGTCTGTGTTGGTCAGATATATTTCAGGCAGTTGAGGGCAAGGGCTGCCTTCACCCCCTGTCTGTAGAGCATCTCAACACCCATCAAGCCTTGATCTTGGCTGTTGTCTCTAAACATCCCTGGAGGTGTTCAAAAAACAAGTAGATGTGGTACTTCAAGACATGGTCTAGGGGTCAGGGAGATGTTGGATGAAGGTTGGATTTGATGATCCTAGAGGTCTTTCCCAACCTAAATAATTTTATGATTCTATGAATAATAGTAATATTAATAATACTGATGATGCTGCTAATGAAAGACTGATGATAGTTACCTTTTGATATGGTCCAGAAGAGCCCCCTGCTTCAGGTTCAGCTCACCCAGAGCAGAGAAGCTGTTTATATTTATAATGTTTTTCTGGTGGGAGGAGAGTGTTTGTGCCCAGAGCTGGGGAGTGTGGGGAGAAAAGAGAATTATGGAATTATTTTTCTATTGTGCCTAACAAGATTATGATCAGAAGAAGGAGGAGGGAGGGAGGAAAATGTGGATGATGTTGTTATTACCAAAATGAAAGAATTTGAATATAATCATAGCAGTTAGAGAAATGTGTTTTTAAAGACCTTGAGAGAGGTCAGAATGAGAGTTTACTTTGTAGATCTAATCACAGTTTACAAGACCATATGCCAGGTCCCAGTGGTGTCCATAGGGAACAGCAGGACACCAGTAACTTTCCAGATGTGGCTTCCCCCCTAGAAGGAGAACAAAACCAGTGAGAAAAACTGGAGTGACCCAGCACTGGAGGACACTCTGAACTCCTCTACATTTTTTGACTGGAGTGCCCTAACGAATAGTATGGTTGTTGCCTGGTAACATTGGCATAAATTCTTCTACAGTGTAACTGAGCCCGCAAGAGAGGAGGAGACACATAGAAAGGAATCATAGGATCCAGTTTTGTAGAAGTTTCTTCATGAAACAGGGCTGAAGCACACGTACCATGACATCTGTCCTAGATATCTGATGAGTATTTGTGGCCACATCAGTAGTGGGGGTGAGGGGAAGGATGATGGGTGCCAACAGGGCATTACTACCTTCTGAAATGCCAGTGCAGAAAAGGTCATGGTCTGAACTTCTGCCCTAAGGTTCCTGTAACTTCTTTAAATGCATTGATATTTGCCTCCCTTTGGTCAGGTCCTTCCATCATCCACCCTTGGCTCTTGGCATTACCCCAGTCACGCTGCAGCACGAGCAGTCTCCAGGTCAGAGCACACCAGTGATGGGAGAGTTCACAAGGGACTGTGTGGAATCACTGGATCCTCTCCCAGGTTTTTTTAGAGTCATGGGTAGGGATGCCTTTCTTTGGGAGGAGTGGACTTAAGAGGAAAAGATGTCCTGATGAAGGTGAAAAAATTATGTTAAACAGGAAAGGAAGCTGTGGAATCCCTTGATCTCTTCTGGAGGTTGTTCTTGCTCCAGGTTGCTCTTTACTCTGGCTTGTGTGCTTAGTCCCCTGCTTTGTGATTGACATTAGCTTGGGGAAAGGAATCGTCACGGTCTGTTTATGACACAGTGGTTTCTGCTGTCACCTGGAACTGACTCACAGCTTTGCTTTGGAAGAGTAGGGAACAGACTAAGATCCCCCAGAAGCAGCCAAGTGTCTGTACAATAGCTTCAACTATGTAGGCTCCAGCTGAGGTCCTAGCATTGCTTGCACCTTTGGTCACAGTGACCATATTGTCACTTCCACAAAAACCCCATAGATCACAATAGCTAAATCTTTACGTGGGAGAAAGGAGTGGAGTTTCCTAAGGAGCTGGAGATGGAAGGAGGAAATTTTAATCAGGGACACTGACCATTCATCTCAGAGCAGTGACCCATCAGAAGACATGGAGGCCTCACTTTGCTGAGCCAAAAGACAGGAGCTGCCGAGTCAAACGAGAGCAGCTCCATCCAGGGCTGTGCTGAGGAGCTGCTCTACCCGCTGCTGGGGCTGCTTGAGAGGCTTGGAGAAGAAAAGGGAAAAAGCCCTCATGGGAGATGGCCTATTTTTAATGAGCCCAAACCTCTTCCACAAATTAAGTGAAATATTTTAAAAGGAAACAATATTACTTTGGTTTTATTTGTTTCAGCTACTTAGTTACAGCTCCACGTGGACACAATTAATGGAGGAAATAGAGTATTTTATAAGCCCAGGACTCTGAGATAGATATTTTGTGACCATGTGAAATTCTTTGCCCTAATCACCACACATTCCTTGGGAGAAGGTTGTATATTGCTGAAGATTATTAACCTTGATTCCTAAAGTGTTGTGTCTAGTCATTGAGTGGCAAAGGTCACAAATTGTCATGGCATTACTCAGTGATAAATTTTGCCCTCTATTTTTTATTAAAGTCCCTGCTGTCCATCTCTGGCTCAGGTCTCTTCTAATTCTGGTCAAAGTATTCCCTAGCAAGAAAGAGAGAAATGACCTTTCCACTGGAGCTAGTTTTATTTCCCAGATCCCTTTCAGACTCCCCTTGTGACTTCATGTAAATCACTTGGACATTCAGTACCTCATTTCTCTATTTCTCTTAATAGAAAGAATATGATTTACTCTTTATTTACCTATTTACATGATTAAGTTTTTCAGGATAATTCATCATCTTGTTTGAGTGGTATCTAACACCAACCCATCCAAACTTTGCTGGTCAAAGAAGAAAAACAGATTGAGGCAAAAGCTGGGGATGAAAGTTGTTTAGATGAAGAGTTTCATTTGGGATGAATGTTGTTTGGATGAAGAGATTTATTTGTGCCTTGCCCTGCTTTCTTGATGATAGGGAACAACAAAGAAGACACCCTTATTAAAAAAATAATGGTTTTTCATTCTTCTGGGACTGCCTCAAGTATCGAGAGACAGGATCCAGAAAATACCAGGTCTGGGCTTTCTGGCAGCAGTGGTGTGACAGCAGGGAGTGATTTCTGAATGGAGACAATTGATCCATTCCTCAGATGATACAAGTCTTTATATCTCATTAATTATCAGGCAGACCTAAATATTCTCCTTTTCAGCTGTCAGACCAGTGCTGCTGAGGTTTCATTGCATCAGGCCGTTACATGGAGGTAAACAACATCTCATTGGTGCAGTAATCTGTGCAAATATCCTGATAGCAAAGCACAGCAGTGGAGTAAATAAACAACCAGCCCCAAAGCCCCTTCCCCTCCACTAGGCCAATAAATAGGGTTTACTGTACACCTCGCTCTTCGGGGCTGGGCAGGGATGGTGTGAATCCATTAGTAGGGCAAGGGTGAGTGACTTCTGACTTCAGCGACCCTTAAAGTTAATCCAGCATTGTAGGGGCAGAATTAAATGTGATGAGCTCAGAAAGTGTGATAAAACCAGATTTAAGTGCACAGCTGGGCAGCAACCTATAAAGGCAGAATTTAAAACCGTAATAAAAACTTTGTAATCTAATTACGACGGTAGAGTTAAAGGTGAGGTATTTGCAGCATGATTCACATGCACCAGGGCTAACCTCTGACATCTTGAATATATTATGTGGTTTCTTCACTACGGGAGTAATTTTTGAGTTCTCTCTCACACTACATGGCTCCCTACATTTCAATCTCATGCACTGTCTTTGGAGGTTGCAGGACAGGACTAAACTGTGAATCAGAACTTTGCAAGGCATCTGCTTTCCTGTGCCTCTTCTCAAGGCCTCTCAGGATTTCTCCTCCCCAGGCTCTGGACACTCAGCACCCAGACATGGAGGCAGGGGTCGCAGCAGGTGCACAACACCTCCAAAAAATCACAGCTCCTACAAGAGTCCAAGAAGAAGCCACAGCAAGAGCAGCACGTCTCAAGCTGGTTTTAGCCCAGCAGGAGAGAGGATGCAAAGCAGATTATAGCTTGGATGCAGGACATGATCAAGGGCAGCCAGCTCTTGTTGAAGCTCATGTCATCTTGTCTTCATTGCAACTGGCACCTAATGAACTGCCTGGTTCTCCTTCACCACTGCCAGTGGGCAGAGCTTGTTTTGCCCAGCCAGTGGGGTTTGGAGTGCTCTCACCAGGATGGATGGTGTCAAGTATGGCAACAACCATAGATCCAAGTCTGTCATCTTTCAGCAGAAAGATCATGGAGGGGTTAAACACTAAAATACTCAGTATTGTTATTTTTTAAACAAAAAGAACTTGGTGGGATTTCTAACATCAAATTGCATTTAATTTCATTCTGTTTGAATTTAGGTAAAAGGTTTCCTTTTAAGTCTGATTGACACCAAGCTGTATTCCTATAGTGTGATGCTCACAGGAGTGGTTGAGGACAGCATTATTTGTAGAATCACCACCCCAAAATAAACTACATCTTCCCCCAGTGCAGTGTGGACCCAGCTGATCAATCTCTACAAATGTTATTCTTAAACTGATGAAATATTTACCATGTTTGTGAAATCAAACTGAAACAGATCTGTTGCTTAGGTTTCCCCAATATGTAATCAAATAATATTTTTCCTCAAGGAAATTAATAATTCTTAAGATACTGTGTTTCAGAACCTGTCCCTCTTTTTCTCCTTTTATTGAGCTTGGAGGGGAACAGCAGAGCCGTCAAGGACACCCTGTGCAGGGTTCAGAGCAATGTTCTCTCTTGTGGGAAGAGGAGGGTGTGAGAGCCATTGACTAAAATAGATGATTGATATCAGCAGTGGGTGGGAAGGAGGTGTAGGCTGCTCTTGGAAAGGTGCTACTCAATGTTTCCAAGGGCAGGTTGTGTTTGTGATCACGAGCCTATCTCAATGTTGTTATTAAGATAGAGAGCTGCTTTTTATTTCAGAGAGAAAAGGCTGTTATGTGTATATACTGAGGTGCCATATACACTTCTGCCATTCCTGAGATACCTCCATCCTAAACCATCCTTCTCTTCCTGCAGCCATACAACAGCCACACCAGGACAGAGCCCTCCACAGGAGACAACAGCTTTTAAAATGCAACCAGGGACTACCTGAGAACACCACAACAAACACCCCCGGACACAGGAAGGAGCCCGCCAGCTGCAGAAAGCCAGCGTGAGGATCAAAAGAGCAACATCCCAGGTACAAACAGGGTGAGATCCTACCCAGCCCAGGCCAGCAGCCACCCACTGCGTGCCCCAGTGGGTTCAGGAATCCCATCCTGTGCCCGCTGGAGACTGAGGGAGTGTTTAACAGCCTCTGTCTGCAAGGCACAGGCAGGAGGTGGTAAACACCTTGATAAGGAAACTGGAGTGAAAATACCAGCTTTAGGCAATCCAGATGTTATCAGGGAAGTATGCAGGGATGAGTAAGTCCCTGACATGCAGATGTGCCCGTGCAGAGTGCCAGCAGCCTGCCAGTCCACACAGCTGGCCTCAGGCATCTCCCTCCCCTTGTCAAACCCATGGGATTTCGGGGTATGTTGAGGGGGGATGTTTGCATGGGGTTCTCATTTACACAGTGGCAGCGCTCAAAAATGAACCTGCAGCTCTGTTTCTGGAGGAGTCTGTAGATTTAACACCAGAGACTTGGTTTTCTGCTGCAAGAAGCTGCTCAGCTTCTCAAGGAAGGCTGCTGCTCTGCAGGGAATTGCACACATTTCCCAGCATGGGAATCCATGTGACAGGTGAAAAAAGAGACCCTGGAATCCAAGGGCTCAGCCAAGTGTTGAAGACATTAATATTGTGTATTGTGCGGTGAATGGATGGTGTCTCACGGGCCACTGCTATTACTGTCACTGTGGGACCTAGAGAAGACCTGTGCCTAGTTCCACTATAGTCTCTACAATGTGAAACACAAATTTGGTGAGAGTGGTTGGAAACTGAAGTGCTGTGAACTGGCACAATGTATATATTGACACTTGAGGAGACATAAGGATGGTGAGAGAAGAACCCCAGGGAAGTTGTCACGGCACCAAGACTGTCAGAGTTCAAGAAGCATCTGGATGATGCTCTTAGTCATATTGTTTAGTTTTAAGTAGTCCTGTGGGGAGCAGGGAGTTGGATTCGGTAATCATTATGGGTCCCTTCCAACTTGAGATGTTCTGTGGTCTTACACAGTTTGGAGGATTATTGTTAGGTCTCTTACTCTTGCTCTGGACCCCAATATAAGACTATGGAGCTGCTTGTTGGCTATTCTCCCTCATACTCTGGATTGCTAGGGAAGTCTTTGCCTGGATTGTCATCAACCAAGGTGGGAAATGTCTGTTCAGAGAGCCTGTCCCTGCTCTGACAATGATCTTCAGGTGTTTGATAGGGTCTGTTTGGTTTTTGCATTGATTCTTGGCCAGGTTTACAGTAAAACAGAAGGCACAACCTGCCTTATCTTTGATGGGAAGAAAAGAATAGGAAGAGCTCAACAGCTTGAAGGGATGGCCTGGAAACTTTGACAAGGAGAGAGACTGATACCTTGCTGACTGAAACAACAAGGGGTTGGGGCAGCACTTCTTGCTATGTCACACAGGGGATTGGCTGCTGAAGGGGTGGGGTTGGTCTCTTTCTGGGGGTGGTGCTTAGCGTGGCTAATGACAACCATAAGTAGGAAAAATATGGATGCTATTGGAGAGAGAGGCCCAGAAATGGATAAAGAATAAGTTGGCTGCACTGTGTACAGAGAGGGCCAAACAGATGTTGGGCCTGATCCAGAGCCCATTGAGTTAATGGAAAGGCTCCCTTTGGTTTCATTGGACGCTGTCTCAGACCCGTTACAGCTTCACAGGAAGCAGTGGAGACCAAGAGTAATAACTTGTGGTGACTGGAGTGGTGTGTGTTGTATAGGTGTGGGCTGGGAGGTTTTCATGGTGAAAACAGATGGGTCTCACAGATGGGTCCATTTGGCCTGGGTGACCCTCCTGCCACACTTCCCCCACCTGATGGTAAGCAGCCTCATGCAGTTATGGTCCTCCAGCCAACATTGTGGCATGATTGTGTGCAGAAGTTCCCTTCTGCCTTCCGTGTTCCCCCTCCTACTCAAGGAGGTTCGGGTGTGATCTCATGGTGGCCCAGGATTTAGAAACCTGTGATTTGAGCCATCCACAGAGAAGGAAGAAGCAAGGCCTGCTGAGAACTGATGACCAGGGAGGAATTTTGTTGTGGACCAGCAAGAAAAATAATGTAAAGCAGGTGTTTCTGCAATCGTGAGACATTTGTAGAACCAACGTTGTCCAACAAGTCTCCCACTCACATTCTTGTCCACGTGATATGGCAAGGTCTACCACAAATATCTCTCTGTACTAGTTGGCGTGTGACCTGCACTAGGGCCTCCTTCTCCTGCTCTCTGTGCTTCTCTGTTTATTTAGGTGTGTGTCTTTGTTTCTGTTTTTACATTTAGCACAAGTAGAAAGGAAATGGGATTTCATACAGCTTAGGAGCCTGGGAGCTCACTGTGCTTTTGAGCATGGGCCTTTATTTGTCCTCACACCACAGGTGCCAGTGTTCGTGGACCAGATCCTGCACTGGTGTAAACTGCCCCAGCCTCCATGAGAGCTTCCTCCTTTTAGCCAGCCCTTTGGGGAGCTTTGTGATACCCAGAGATGCAGACACAGGTCATGCCCCGGCCAAGCTGGTCTTCTGTTTAAGAGTGAGAACCTGAAGCTGAGCAGCACCCGTTTTCTCCTGGTGATGGTATCAGGAGGAATGGATTGACCATTGCACAGAAAGATGCATCAACAAACAGCAGGTGCTGTATCACTCAGGGTCGTGTTGGAAACGTAATTTGGGGAATAGTTTAATTTGGTTGAATTTAAGCCAGCCTGGGGAGAGGCAAGGAAGTAAATTCATAAGAGTAATTTCAAGGCTCTTCTCAGGACCACTCCTACCCCTACAGTTTTGTTCTCTTTTTCTTTTAATGAGGGAAATCCTCACAGTGGAGTGGGATTGACCCTAGTATTGATGAAAGAAAAAACTTTATGTTTCTCCTGCAAGAAACTCTGCTCTGAAAGGGGCTAAGAGTTCACAAATCTAGTGTAATCCAGCAGATTTTGCTCAGCATCAGGACCGTTACACCAATTTAGCTCAACTGAAGTCCTACCCCAGTTTCCCTTGACATCTCATCAAGTGATCCACCTCTGGATTTTCAGTTGTCCATCAGCAAAGGAGCCACTCTCCAATCTTTTGTAAAAAGCCATCAGCCTCGTTCCCCTCATCTCCAGCTGTATGCACATCAACTTCCCACAACCCCCTTTGCAGGTATTCCCTTATCCTCGCAGGCAGGAACACACTGCAATGCCAAGCCTGGCTCAGGCTGAGCTGGATTTTAGGGACTTAGCAGGTTTAAGTCGTGACCCTGCAACACCCAATCTCCAAAATATAATCTCTTGCTCCTCCTGACAGTAACGCACTTCCAGCTCTCTTTAAAAAGAAGCCACTGAACTTTCTGTGTGTGGTGTGGGTCAGTTTACGGGTGGATAAGTTGCCTGGCAGGAAGGTTGTGTGGCAGCTTGGCAATCATTCCCTAGCACAGCTGAAGGAGAACGCCTGAGCCCTGTCTTCTCATCCTCTTTTTAACCATCCTGGCTTGTTGACATCTGGGTGGTAGATGGGTGGAGCCGTTATTCCAATGTTTGGCTGGTGTCCGTCCACTTGGATGTCAACGTAAACTGCTGCAATTATATCATAATCATGTCCTGCTATTGGAAATGATTAGTCTGTTCATTTTCCATAAATACTGGCTGGCTTCACCTGGCAGGGGCTGGGAATTGTCATGGCAGATAGGAAAGCCCGGAGAACGTGGGGATTCATAACTTCATGTGAGTTATGGTGTTTTCCAGGTGGCAAAGTCTAAGGCGACTTACGTGCTATTGGGTTTAGACATAAACAGGATGCCAGAGGAGAAACGTCAGCTCTTAGACACTGGGATTCAGGTAGCAACAGAGAAAGCACAGGTGTTTCAAAGCAAGGGCAGCCTTACTGTGCTATTTTAGCCAGAAAGGGAATTTCTTATTAAAATAAGCCCCAAACTAATGGGGGAATTTTTACATTTCAGGTGAAAGTTCAAAAATATCCAGGCTTTGTAATTAAATAGCACTTCAGGGATGAAGGTTGGACTTGATGATCCTAGAGGTCTTCTCCAACCTGAATGATTCTATGATTCCTATTCCTACCTCTCCACCATGGCAGCCTTTGCTCTTCCATACCAACCAGTTCGAGCTGGTGGAACCACATGTAAAATGTGTGTTAACTTCAAGAGTATTTATTCTATGAGTGAGCTCTTAATTCCAAATAACACTGATGCCAACCTTTTTTTTTTTTTTTCCCCCCAGACTCAGGCATACAACACACTTTCCTCTATTGGAGCTCATCATTCCATAGCTCCAGAAATTGCAATATAAACCTTGGCTACCATGCACACTTCAACTTGAAAACACAGCAGTGATCTGGGATTTTAATTCAAGCAAATTTGAAAGTGGATTAGAAATAGGATCCAGCTGCATCTCTAATAGTCAGAAGAAAAATTAGCAGAACATTGGAGCTGAAATGAACTCTGCCTTTCTTTCAGCTTTTTCCCTGCCTTTTGCTTTAGAAGAGGAATTGCACAGAGCTAAAATAGCGTAATTAAATTGTCATTTGTTCCTTACCTTGGTAGAAGCTCTGCCCAGCTGAGCACATCTCAGTTTCCATCCTGAGCGTTTACCTACAGCACAGGGCTGGGGGAGAGGGGCAGTTTATTACTTGTTTTAAGAAATTAGAAATCAGAGGCATGCACAGCCTGTCTGGTATAGTCTTCAGCGAGCGTGTTGCCAGGCTCTGCAGGTTATACATCATTAGCACAACGAGTGGCCAGGAGAGCCCAAAGCTTGTGCAGGTGTGTTGGCAAAGCTCGCCCCACTTCCCTCCCTCCTCCCTCTCGGCTGCGCTTCCAGCAAGCTGATACTTGAAACCCGATGTGGCAAAATCACAGAGAGCTCTTCTCAAGGGTTTGTTGGTGGAAGCTCACCCAGCAGACGTGACTGCGAGATGGCGCGTGGGACCTGGAAGGGGCTTGCTGGAAAAACAAAACCACTGAGTCAAAAGCTTAGTGTGTTTTTCCATGATTGTCTGAAAAAAAAGCGCACGTGTGTTTTTTCAAGCACTTCCAGATATTAGTAGTTTAGTGAACGCAGAGACAGCTTCTTTTTTTTTTCTCTTTTCCCCTGCCCTTGAACTTCGGGAATGACTGTAGGGAATATATTCCAGCCTGTTTTCAATGACCCATTCATATGGTGGTTTTATTTCAGCTTTTCCCAAAAGGGAGTAAGCTTCATTCGCTCTCTGCTCCTGGCACTCGCTGCCATTATTTGTGCATCCCACTCAGATAATCAATAAAGTGGATGGCATCTGAAAATAATTATACACACAGCTCTTACCCAGTTTCCAAGATGGAGACAGAAGCTGGAAAAGGAGCCTTTGCACATTCAGCACTTGTTAAAGAAATGAAATATAGAGCTGCCTGTTGTTGTTGTGTCCCGAAACCTGGGCGTTCAGCAACAGTTTGTTTGATGGTCCGTAACACTCTGGCCACACAGCACCTGATCACAAAGCTGATTGTCCTTCCATCTCTCCTGGCTTTGCTGGGGGAGTTGTCCTGTCTGTTCCTGCAGCACACCAAAGGGCAAGAACTGTCAAATACAACAGTGGTGTTTGTGGCCTCCCTTAGGGAGGAAGGATCTAGCTGAGCGTGGTGTCCTCCTTTGTTTAGGGGACACCACCATCACAGTTGCATTTTTACAGCCAGATGTCCTGGCCCTAAGCTAGTGTTTGGTGACAAGTGGGTGGCCTGTGCAGGGTGTGGTGTCTCTCTGTAGCATGGGATGAGTTTTTCTGGCCAAAATTGCATTCAAACCCCCAGCTAAAATGCTGAGGCTCTGTCTTTATACTGCTCATTGCAAAGTCACCTTTTGATGTCTCTAAGGCTGTCACTGCCTACTGAAGAACCTGATTCAGGTTCTCCATCACCTGACGGAGTCCTACCAGCCAGGAAAGTATGTGAGTCATCTCGTGTTAGAAGATATTTAATGACTATTTTAGGAGGTTTGCAGCTTCAGCCTCCCTTCTTGCAATGGCTCAGATGAACCATTGGCATGAACCTGACCCTTTCCATTGCAGCCCACCTGAACAGCAGCTGCACCAGCACAGGGCCTCGGAACTGAGCAGGTGGTAGAAAAAGGAGAGGCCCAGATTTTGCCAGGGCAAGTTGCAACTGCAAACTTGGTTCATTTGTACAGCTCTGTCCTTTTACTCCTGCAGATCTGTGCAGAAGGGACTAGATCCTGGCTATGACCCTACACAGATTTTAATGGTCCTTCCTAAGACTCTGCTCACGGTCTCCATTGAAGACAAGAAAAGAGGCAAGATGGAGCAGTGGTCTGACCCACTCTGGCCATTCCCACATATTTTGTTTATACCTTTCTCTCTTGAACTGCAGAACCAGGAGGAATGCCATGGCTGTAGAGCCAGGAAAAACTTGTGATGGCTGCAAGAGCTGGGGACCTCCAGAGTTTGGTCTCTGCCTCCCCAGAAATGAGTTAAGGACACGCAGCACCTCGCTGCTCGCAGCCGTTGGGTGCCAGCAGGACTATTCCACGTATCTGGACAGCAACAATTACAGGGGAACAATTATTTTTGGCCGCTACTGCAGGGTTTGTCTGCTATCTCCTCATCTAGGCAGCAAGCAGAAGTGTTTGTTGATGTCCTGCTCCATTGTCCGTCCCCAGCTTTTCTCTGTGGTGGGACATTGTTTGTGGTGCTGTTCAAATTCTCCTGCCAGCCCCAACAAAGCCTCGCTCAGCCCCAGCGTGTCAGGAGCTCCCAGGCCACACTGCCCCCGCCCCTGCTCAGCCCAGCTCTGTTTGTTGTGAGGTGTTTGCTTAGCGATTAACTCACGCACGATGTACACAGCCACAAATCTCTCGGTTGTCTCACGGCCTTTTCATTCAATTAAGTCTGTTGACTTAGGCTCATTTTGAGCAGTAACTGGATTTAGATAAGGCAGTGGAAAGCAAAACATCAATTGTGTGATTTCTGGCCGGGCCGGTGTGTTGATCTGAAGGGAATGTTTGTGCGGGCGACAGCCGAGGTAGCACAGGGATCAGGGCACAGCCGTCGGTGCAGAGACTTCTGTAAAGTACAAACTCTCTGCACTAAGTAGGAGCACTGGCCAGAGGAAGCACCGGGAGCTGCCTGCCTCCCAAACTCCCTCTGGCCTCACTTGAACGTGCCCTGCTGTGAACAGCAGCCACTGATGGAGAGGTCATGGGCTGTCTGGAGGAGCAGTCATGGTTGGGCTGGAGCTGGGAGATCCCACCAGGTGAAGGGGCTGTGCTGGAGCCTGACTGATAGAACCATAACTGCTTCTCTGAAGCCAGCAAAGCTCTACAGGGATATCAACATTTGGAATTTAGCCAGTTACTTTTTGTCAGCAATAGACCAAAGTTATTCTGAGATGATTTCTCCCCACAAGCTCTAGGGCATGAATTTACACTCAGTTCCTCAGGGGCTTGATTTGCCCAACATGAACCAGCCCTCATCACACGCATCCCTGGGAAGAGGAGATGCACATGGCACACCCTCAGCATCTCCTTTCCTTAGAATACAGGTGGCCCAGATGGAAAAATCCTCTATGCTACAATAGCTGATGTCTCCCTGAATAAGGAAAATAAAAGCAAGCTCTCCTATTTGCAAACATACATTTTTGTGATGCACTCCTGTGTCTCCTGCTGCTTACATGCTATAGTCAGAAAACATATTGAGAAACATGTATTGTTATGTATTTGTCAAAGGTACATTTCAACGCATGACCTTTTTTGCCACATTCTTTTCCAGATAACTATGAGGAGCACGCTAACGGGGAGCACAGGCCACTCCTGACATCCTGCAAATCTCCAGCGAGGAGCATGGAAGAAGAATGCAGAAAAGGCCATCGAGAAGATATTACTTCCTACACATAAGATAAGGTACACCGTGGAAAGATGGCAAATGTATTAGTTTCTCTTTCTTTTTTCCCCATCTTTCTTATAGGCCCCCTTTCAGTACAAGAGAACGTGCAGCTCTGTGACCAGAGCAAGCAGCCGTGGTGTGCACACACACACACACTGACATTGAATTGTTGGCAACTTCACCCATACTAAATGTCCTCTGTAGTGCTGAAAGATGGCATCCTCCCAGAGTTTTGCATACTTGTGAGCTAAGCAGCCCTTTGTGTGAAAGCGTAGGTGGGGACTCTTCTAACAATACGAAGGTGATTAGCTCATCATCTTGGCTTTAGGGGCACACTGATGTGCCCATCCTGCTTTCAGAGCTATGAATAATCCGGCTTCGCTACTGTCCTCTTATTAAAAAAAAAAGGAGAGAGTGTAGTTTCAGGGCTTGGTACTCAAGCCTGTTTGTCGGTATGGGTGATGAGTAGGTATTCTATTATTCACTGGTATCACTCTTGGCTTCAGGTCCTCTTTGGACAGCTGTCAGTATCAGAAATGATACCTATCTGACAGAAATAATTGCTGTTTTTCTACCATCGATTGGCACAACATCCTTGAAGATTAGGCGTGTGTGAGTCACTGGCAGAGTGAGAGGACCATCAACAGAAATCTGTGCTGGTCATGGTTCATTTAAATCTCTGCTAACAGTTTGGATGGTGGAGCAGACAAGGCTCTTACAGTAGGTTAAAAAAACAACTTTGGGAGGGGAGGAAGATTGATTTTAAATGTCCTCAATAAACTTTAGAAATAGCCTTATGTGAAAAAAAAAGTGCACGGTTAAAATACACAGAAGGAACCAGGTCATAACACTGGCAATATGCTAGGAGAGCTGGTAGAGGACAAGCTCAAATCCAAGTCTACTGTGTGATGCTGTGGCCAGAAAGATGCTTACTATTAGAAGTATCCCTTTGTGTGGAGGTCATTCTGGTCCAGGAGAGGCCCAGACCTGCAGTCCATACATCAAATAAAGATGTAAACACAGGAGGAAGTCTGGAGGAGAGCAACAGGACTGATAAGAGGTTTCAAAAAACATGACCTGCTAGGAATTTTTAAAAAATTGGTTTTGTTTAGTCTAGAAAAGCCTGAGGACAACTCTGAGAGCCTTCACATGTGAAGACAGGAGCTGAAAGGTGTATGGTGAAAGGGCACAGTGATTACTGTGTCTATTTGCATGGGGAAGGACAAGATCTAGCTGGCTTTATTTGAGGCAAAACAGAGGAGATGAGAGTTTAGGAAAGCTCTGTCCATAAAGAGAGGTAGATGCTGGAACTGATAGCACAGAGTCACTTTGGGATCTCCATCTCTGGGAGTTTCCAAGGGTTTAAACTAATATACAACAGGAGTTGCATAGGCAGGGGCACAGAAGGATGCAAGAGGGTCTCTCCATATCTACACGTGTTTGCTTAAATCCATTCTTCAGTGTTTATTGCTTTGGTGGCAGTAGCAGAAGGCACTTTGGACTCATGTTTGGTTGCTAAAACAGAAAATGTGCTGATAGGTGGCTATGTTTGCACAGAAAATGTTGATAAGAGAGGAAAAATGATACTGTTGTCAGAAACAGCAGCCAACAGTTTTAGATGTTCCTCTTCAAAAAAGTCTATTTAAGGAAAACGGGTCCTTTGGCAAAACAGGCTTTCATTAAACAAAAGATTTAGATGGAAAAATTTGCAATGAGCTCCATAGATTTCTAGCCCAGCAAAATCCCAAGATATCTGAAGTGTAATGACTGGTCCTGGAAATGGCTGGTTTTCACCATTGGGGGTTAAGCAGAGATACCACAACACCTCTGACTGAGCAATGGAAAGGTGGGCAAAGGGGTTGTCAGGGGAGCCTGTGAGTAGCTCCACCTGCAAAAAAGGCACTACAGGAATAAGGATGCAGAAGGACTCCATGCAATAACTTGCCAAATGAAGGGGGAAATGGTGTCCCTCACAAAGTCAAGGGCGGGCTGCGGTTAAGGGATGAGAGTCAGAAACCCAGCCTTCAAAAACTGCTGGTTCTCACAAAGCCTGCACTTATATGTATTCAATCCAGGAAACTGGTTAGTGGGATGTGAAACTACCATATGTTTTTGCAGATGCTCTAAGTATGTGTGCTTGCCTTATGTATATATGCTTTACACCCACTTTTGAAAATGGGTCAAAGCCTTCCCCTGCTCCAGGAGAAAAACTCTTGAGAATTTACAGATCTGAGATGCTGTGATGAATGTTTCTGGACAGCAAGTTCACTTTCCCCTATTGAGGCTTGGAAAAACAGAGGAGAGTGCAACAGGAGATCCACACCAAAGATCAAGGCAGACACATCTGCCTGGCTGTCAGATTTCACGCCAACAAATTGGAAAAAAATTAAAAAGCCCAGGCCAGATCTGGTCCTTGCTCTGGAAGAGCAAAGAGGCCTAAAAGGCTCCTACACAGATATTTATGCTTGGTATAAAACCACCACAGAAACTCCTGTGTTCCTCTCTCTGTTTTTGCCATCCCTTTAATAGAAATATGGCAAATGAGTATGAAGGAATGAGATCTCTGTGATGGGAATAATCTTGAGTTTGTGTCACTTAAGTCAAGAGGAGGTTGCAATGTCCACCTCTGCCCACCACAGCTCAACGGCTGTCCTTCCAAACACTTCAAGTTGCAGGCTTACATCTTAAATCAACAGTCCTGCAAGCATGGGGGACAGGTGCTCAAAATGCCTTTTTTGACAAATGCTTCCTCCAAAGCCCCAGAGGAATCTGCACCCTGAGACACCATCCCTCTGTCAGGTGTGGAAGATGAGCTGCCTTCATCATCGTGTTGCTCTTAACTTGAATTTCCAGCACAAACAGCCCCAAAGCACTCTGGAGTGGGGGCAATAGGACACTGGCAGATGATTACACATTGCCTCTTAATACAAAGCCAATCGTGTTTGTGCTCCATTACTCAGTTCCAAATTACAAGCCTTATCTCACAGGAAGCTTGGGATGGCTCTATAGTTTCAGAAACCTCGTGGTAAAAGGGTCAGTTTTTAAATACAGTGTTTTCCAGAAAGACTATCTTAAAAATATAGTGCTGTTCAAATCCTCTGCTTCCTTTAATGCTATTTTCAGGTTGTTTTTTTTCAAATTAAACATTAGGCTTAGCAATGTGCATGAGATGTTAGATTAAAGGGACAGGGCTTGGGTTTTCCGTGTCCATCCCGAAATAGCTGTTCCCTGGGTGGGCCAGGTGAAGTCGGGCAAGGTTATTGTCACACAACTTCCCCCAGCTTTCTGGGTGGAGGAGAGAGAGATGTGACCGGCTGCTCGCAGAAGAGTCTGGCCAAAAGCATTGGGCCACATCCTCTGTGGAGGTAAATCAACATCGTCTGAGTGGCGTTTCTGGAGCCATGACTATTTTCATCGGGATCAGGCCTTTTCCATATGGTGAGGAAGTGGTAAAGATCACAAAGGGAGGGAAAGATACACATGCATGGCAATAATTGCAAAAAGCTCTGCGGGGTTTTCCTCCATAGATGGTGTCATTTTCTCTAAAGAACCAAAACGTGGCTTTCCCAGCACTCTTTCCCTTTAAGGAGTCACACTGAGCAGCACGTCCCAGTAAGACAACAAGCCCAGATGCCCAGAGGAAGAGCAGTGTTGTTGTGAAGACACGGGCCCAAGAGGCAAAATGTCTGGATTTTATTTGCAGCTCTGCCACAAACTTCCTGGCTGATCGTAGCTGAGTTAACCAGGTCCATTTTTTTTCCAGCAGCCTCTGTGCCCTTTCTGCACATGCTTGAAGCACACGTTGGTGCTCAGGGCTTTGTGCAAAAGTCCAAAGCTGTGAAGAACCATCACCGCCTATGTGCTGCCCTGTTTTCCCCAGGCAAAGGGTGATGATCTGGTGAAGCTGCTGGATCTCTGCCAGCAAGGATTTGGATCCAGAAAGAGCCAAGGGCGTCAGAGCTGTACTGCTCCAGATCAAAGCCCACCTTGCCCAATGGCCCATTGCTGGCAGGTGATGGAAGCAGGTGCCCAGGGAGGAAAGCAGGGTGAGCAAAGCTGGATGCAACCACGCTGTGCTTTCGCAGCCTCTAACCATTCGAGGTGTGGGGACTTCCAGAGCAAGGAGTGGTTCATATGAACTTAGCCACTCTCAAAGGATTTCTAAACCTGGGAGCATGAGTAGTCCAGGACAAGCTCTTAGGGCACCATGGGATTTTTGGCTTCCTTGGAGCAGGACTCATTTCTTCAGCTCTGTGTCAGACTTACTGGGTCACACGGGGCTTCTGTAGCTGCTGCAAAGGACAGCCCTCCCATGGCTGTGTCAGCTCCCTGCCTCTCACAAGGAAGTGATGCTGCCTGCCAGGGAGCTGAGGCTAAATGCACTGAGGTTTCCTCATCCCTTGGAAGGGAAAGCAAGTCTGGAGAGAATTATTGTTGTGATGTATAGGAGCTTTGCCAGCACAATGCCCTGTAACAACAGCTGCTCTTCCTTCAGGTCATTAAGTTCCCAATTTCTTAGTACTCTTGCTCATGACAGAGTCGATCTTGAGCTTTAAGAGATTCCTTCCTTCTCTTTCCTTTTTCCTGGCTTGCTAAATATATTTTGGAGATTTTCTTTCTTTATGGCAGTGTATCCAATTATGGTCAAATTGTCATCTTCCAGATCTTTCCTCAAAAGAGCCATAAGGCTGTAACCAGATAACCAACACATTTGTGCCCTGTCTCCATGGCTCAGTGAGGAAATAATCTGAGGGGCGCTACAGATGATGCAACTGGACTTAGAATTAAAAAAGGTCTATGCTCAGAGACAGTCACTCATCTGCTTTGTCCTTATCCCGTAAGCAAGCTACACCCTGGAAGCCACAGAGCTGAAGTAGAGTGGTGGTGGGTTGAGCTTTCACCCTGACTTGTAGTGGGATTCATACATCTGGGCTCAGGAGGGTGTTAATGTGGCTACACAGCTTCCATCTGGAGATGGCTTTTGTCCAGTTGGCTGAGAAGGGGGCTGGATTGACAGGCAACTGTTTGCATTGGCCAGTGTAGACATGCCCAAGTCCTCCTAATGTACTACTGGAGGGTACTCAGATATTAGGGTGATGAGGGCAGTCTGAGAACCTGTTTAGACCAGAATATGGGTTTCAGTGGCAGTTTTCTGGCTGATTAATTGGGTGACTTTGTGCGAGTCTCAACTTGCCATTGCCCTATCCAATAAATGGGAATAGCAGCATTTGCCTCCCTTTGTAAAACACTTTGAGGTCTACGGATAATCCTCCTCCTTTTTCCCACCCATGATGATGGGACCAAGTGGAATCTTACGACACATTTGAGTTTCTGTGGTCTAGCGTTTGCCAAGCATTTGAAAATGACTCTTTGGCTTGAGTTTACAATGTCTGTGATTGCCACGTGACTTTTCATGGAAGCTCCTGGTTGAAATCAGGTCACTCTGCGACTGAAAACGCATGGGATTAGGAAAGAAACTGAAGGAGTCATCAGGACAGACCTATGTTGACGTAAGTGTCCTGCCTGGGGCACCCAGCAAGCAGTAACCACACACGTCAATAATCTCATCAATAACCTACAAGTCACATTTTGTGACTCAAAGATCTGCAAACATTTAAGAGTGGAAAACTCTAAACAAGAGAAGATTCCTGCTGACCACCACACTGCTCTCTCCATTACCCAATAAGCTGTGCAGGCAGTAGATAGAGCTAGAGAAAAACATCTCCATTGGCTATTCAGAGGTATTCTCACAACATCATGTCACCATTTTGAATTCAAGGACCTTGTGCTGCTGTGGACAACTGATGTTTTAGGACACAATTTCTTCTCTCCCTGGATTTTCTTTGGGCCAGGGATGTTTTCTCCTAGGCTGGATGTAAGTCCATTCTTAGATGTCATCCCTAGCAGGTACCAAAGGGGTGTGTTACTGAGGTTATGCTCTTTTTCACAATGACCTGGAAGAAAACCTAAGTCGTTGCAAGTCAAACCTTACAAGTGACTTGGGAACTGAAGAGAGCAGATAGTTATGAAAACAGGTCACTGATATACAGAGATCTTCCCAAAGAACATTGCAAGGCTGTAGAGCCTTGAAGAGCCAGGAAACCAGCAGAGATTGTATCAGGCAGCATGATCTAATAAGCTTACAGAAGAGAGGCTGAGGGATGGCCTGATCACAATCTCTGAGTACTCACAAGAGGAAGAGAAATGTGGAAATGAGGCAGATGTACACAGAAACCTCGTGGCTGAAACTTCAAGCTGAACATTTGTTACTTTTTGTGGGGAGGAGGAACAGGAGCAGGAGCTAGCTTCAGAATAATGCTCCAAGGCTTCTGGAATAGCTCCTGTAGTATCTGAGCAGCTGGGGGCAGATGTTTAAAAAAATAAGCTGTAGTTCTAAGAGAAATCAACTGGAGGGTGTCCGATGGCCTTTGCCACGTGAGGTAGCAGATTATGTGGTCTTCCTGACTTCTGTAGTTTGTGAACCAGTCTTTTGGATGTCGTCAGCCACAGGAACATAAAAGACCACTCCATCTTCACATCTTGCCAAGCAATGAGAGGAATTAACAAGGGTAAAAGCATTTGAGAGGGAAAGACTCTTTCAACTCCAAGTAGCATGAGCTGTTTGGGCTAACTTGAGCTGCCTCTTTTCTTGTCCTCTAACTTGAGCTACCTCTTTTCTTGTCCTTTGCCTCTACTGTATCATTACAGGATGACAACATCAGAATTACCTGCCAGCATTTCTACCTTTAACTCAGAAAAAAACCCAAGTAACATAAAAAGAGGCCATCAACAAGCACCAATAAAAGGATGCTCTATGTGCTGCTGCAGTTTCCTGGAGCAGCACCCGGGGTCTGCTCCTTGGACCAGGGGTGTGAGGGACCCAGCACCTGGCTGGACTGGACCCAGTGGCTCTGTATTTCATGAGTCCTGTCAGATATGATCTGTCCATACACAAGCCATGTTTTACTTATAAAGTAAATTGCATTACATGGGCTATAATGTACATTTTCAAAGGGGACCCACCTTAAAAACATTTTGTTTAATAAAATAACTTAATTAGAAGAGAGCTTCTGGCTGATGTGGTTGAGGCTGTGATAGTTTTTCCTTCTCAAATCATTTTCTCTGTTTATTATACTTAATTATAGCGTAATTATGTATCCATCCTCTAGGCAAATTATGCAATCAGAAAATGTGAGTGGTTCATTTGCCACTGCTGTTGGGACCAGTGTTTACATCCCTAATATAAAATATGAGCATCATTCCCATTATTTATAGCACGTACGTACACACATATATAAAAGATGTTTCACACAGAATGAAGAACCAGTGTAAATGTTTTACTGGCAGTCTTTTTTGCATCATCCACCTAATTCATTTGTGGCCTGCTAATAACGAAGCCATCCAAAGCTCATATAGGTAAAATCTTTGCACCTTGCCATGACTTTTCTCAAACACAAAACATACACAGCTGAGGAATGTGGAAGTTATTTAGCTTAAATTTTGGTGGGAGGATTATTATTACTCTTAAGAGCTTTTTTTGCATTGCACTTTCTAATACTCTGGCCAGAATTTCTTAGCACAACGAGAGAGAAAGGAACCCCACGATATTCAGTTGCAGGGTGTAGATTTGTGTTCATGTCATGGGTTCAGACCAATCTTTTTTCTCCCATGTGCTTCATGAACTCTCTAGCCATAGCAGCACCAACTTTTAAAGACCAGGCTGTTCTCCCTCTTGTTTTTCTTGATGGGAGTTGACAGATGGTGTTTGAACACAGTGAAAGATGGAGCCAAATATCCAAATCTTAAAAACTCTTTTGAGAATGATGTTTTCTCCTTCTCTGGCCAGCTCTCAGCACGAATACAAACCAGATTCCCACTTGGCAATTTCAGCTTCTCTTCATGTGCTTATTTTGCAGAGAAGAGGCTACTCATATCAATGGAGCAAGCGGGGAAGAAAACGCATCTGTTGGTGAAGCTCAACCCAGCACTGCTGGCATGAAGCTCCTGTGTTTATTACAGCTGGCAGAAGTGAGCCATCCATGCAAAATGGTAAGCCTACCTAACTGTCACCTGGCCAGCCCCACAGCTGTTGGAAAGCTGGATAACTATTTGATCTACCCCATTTTCCCCGCACTGGGGAGCTGGCCCTGCTTTTCACAGTGTCACTCATCTGTGTGGTGCTCTCTACAAGTGTCTTGCAAATGCACTTTGCAGGAAATAAAAGGCCTCAACCTGGTTGAGCTTCCACCTCGTTCCCTGCAGGTGGGCTGGTATTTTTATGAAGAGCCAAAATTTCTCAGCCACATGGGCAAAACTGAATCTTGCCACATCACAGCTGAAGGGCCAGGACTTGCAGGGCGAGCACTGGGGAGGTTGGGGTTAGAGCTGGGCTGGCGCAGCTGGGTGGGGAGAGACAGGAATGTGGGACTTGTGGAGAGGGGCAGTGGAAGTGATGGTCCTCCAGATAGGGTTAGCAGCATAGGGAAGGAGAAATAAGATGATTCCTGATCATCCTCACTAGCCCTGCAGCTCTCCTGTGCAGCCAGTGGCCTCAAACAGCCTTTTCCTTTCCGCACCCTCAAAACGCAGCCACTGCCCTGTTCCTCTCTCCAGTCAGTTGTGGTCTCTGAGGGAAAGGCACTACCCCAGCCAGCCTGGGAGAAAGCTACAGAGCTGAGAATCCAAGCCCAGATCTGGGCAGATACTTTGTGGTAACCTACGACCCAATAAAAATCCAGGGAGATTTTTCAAAGGAGCCAGCAAATACTCCCAGGTAGGTGCTGTTGCTCCATCCTGACCTGCTGACCCACTGGGGAGGCCGCGTGTTTGTTCACACAGGCAAGTAGGCCCAAACCAGCCAAAACAGGGTGGAAAAGCCAAGCCACTGGTTCACAACATTGGCTGTGAAGTCCTTGCACGTAGCAGATAGGACGAGATGTGCCAAGAGCCCCACACAGTAGCTCTGTGGAGTGCTGAAGGACCACAAGACCAGGCTCTGACTCAGTCCACAGCAAGTAGGCATCTCCCCAGAGCGGGATGGGATGGGACTAGTAGGTACGTGAGATGTTTTTGTTTTTTCCTGATGTTATCCCCATTTTCCCAGGTCCCAGCCTCAGACAGCCATCTGCCACCCGCCTTGGCCAGACACCCAGACGCTAGCAACTGGCTGCTGCTGCTGTCAGGAGCAAAGGTAGAGTGCTGAGACCTGTCTGAACCTTGTCAGCCTTTGCGTGGTGTGAAGGAGGTTGGGGCTCTGGCTGATCAGCCCCCTGCCAGAGGAGGATTTGTCCTTTTAGTCTCACTTGGCTTTTTTGGGTGTGGCCTGGAAGGGAGAGTTTGAGCCAGTATTTGTTGGGGTTTTTCCACACTTTGTTATGAAACCCTTGGTTTTCTCATGCCTTGAATTTTGGAGTGATATTACAAGTGATATTACAAGTGCCTGGCTCCAAGGTAACGCTTTCCACCTGTCAGTTTGGAAATGCTATAGAATGAATGCAGAATTTAAGTGTATTTGAGTGATGGGGAAGCTGTGATGTAATTTACCTGAGGTCAGGAAGGAAGGGCTTGGAGCAGGAGGCAGATTGCTGAGTCCCCAAGCAGCGTGCCAGGCGTGAGCAGAGCTCCTCCATCCCTTCTGTCCATTCTGGGTTTTGCTTCCCCTCGTGTTTCTAGGGAAAAATGAAAGAGGAGAAAATTAGCTATGGATTATAAACTCCAGCATCTGTGCTAGAGAAATCTGCAGCCAAGTGAAAGGTGGCTGAATTCGGTTCAGTATTGGTCGCTGATTCTGAAAGAATTCTGCTCAGAGTGAGCTGCTTCAGCAATCAGCCCACGAACTGATAGCCCACAGCTCTGAGTGAGGACAAAGGCCACTGTTCCTAGTCTGAGATTTAATCAGTTGAATTTCAGTTATTGAAAAGTCATAATGGAAGCCCAACTTATTTTTATATGTTGCACTACTCCAGCGAAAGCTGCATGTGAGAGAAGATAGAAGTTATACATGGGTATGAGATCTATGTCATACCCTTTGTCAAGCCTTTGGACGATCACATAATGCACAAACCAAAGCCATGAGTGGCTTGATTCTTTTATTTACGGATTGATGCCATTATCAGGGAAATTAAGTCCGTGCATCCTGCCTGTTGGTGATTGGCACAATGGGCATGAAGGGAGCCAATCTAGCAAGACTTATATGAGAAATTTTCGTTCTTGTCCGTGCTGTGCTGAGGAGCTCTGCTCATAGACTAGGACTATTGTGCAAAATAACTGTACAGTCATGAAGTAGAGAAAATATTCTCATCCCCACCCTCAGGATGGGTATGTCTGAGCTCCAAACAAACTCGAGATCAGGAGGGCTTCCAGCCAGCCAGCAGCAGAGGCCCCCTGGAAGCCTCAGCCTCAGAAATCCAGCCCAGTGCTGCTCCAGCACACCCCCAGGGAACATTGTGCCCATATCTGAACTGTCGTGAGCTAAAGCCAGCAGAAGTAGGTTTCCATTCACACCTTCAGTTTTCATGTCCACATGCCATAATGACATGAGGCAGCAGGTGGATGCAGACAGGGAGAATATGTGGACATATTAGGCAGCGGGGATCAGTTCACTGAGCTCACACACCCCCACCGTTACCCCAGCAGAGAGACATGAGTCAGTGTCCACGGCTACAAAGGACCACACCGAAAGTAGGACCAAACTGAAAGCTTCTAAGTGAGAAGCAAAATGGGCTTTGCCCAGGTTCATTGAACATTTTATTTAAACTACCACCTCCTGTCTCAGTCTGCAAAACCTAAACTCTGCCGTTACAAATCACTGCTCCAGTTCAGGTTGGATTCACCATCTTTTGCTCCCTCTCAGAGGCAGAGCTGACACCTTTCACCTCTGGGGAAGGATTGAATGACAGGCATCCAGCTAAAATCCCATGTTACCAGCTAGAAGTCAAACACGCTTTTCAATCAGCTTGGGACGTGCTTCCCAAATGCTCTGGTGTCTCCGGTCCCCTCTACTTTGTCTGTGAAACTATTACTTTGCATAATAGGAGGGAGAGAAGCTCGGACCATCTGGTAGGCAACGCCATGTATAATTTAGGTTGCTTCACTTTCCATCAACAACAGGAACACAGCTTCCATCTTGTTTCCCTTGATCTCTCAGCCCTTTCCTAGAAATGCAAGGTCAAAGACAGCTGTGGGGGAGTAAACTGTATCTTCAACTGGGTTGCAGAGTTTTGAGGGATACCTCTGCTTGTGGGTGAGGCTCCTTTACAACCAGGTCATTTCCCAATTCCATGTGGGCAAAGGGATAAAGAACTCAGTAAATTCCTAGTCAGGAGAGGACTGTTGGTATCATCATATATGCAAATGCTCCTTTCTTCTCCCAGGGGAACTTGCTTCCCCTCCAGCAAAGCCTCGGGACTGGGAGCACATCATCTGGGCATCAAGCTCTGAGGGATCGCAACCAAGGTCAATGTTACTGCAGACAACTAAGCAGCCCCTTGCATGTGTCTAACAGGGTGATGACCAAGTTCACTCATGTCCAGCATGGAGAGAGCTCCTGGGGCTGGCATAGGAGCTACATTATCCCCAAGGGACCCCTCATCTCAGGCACCAAGCCACCTTTTCATCTCCATTGGTGGTTCTCTTAGAAACCTGCACCAGGGGAACTACTGTTTGTTGCTATTCCTCTAGGTCAAGAGGAACATCTTGGGCCTATCCAGGCCTGCGCGCCTGTTTATCTGCTCTTGGCGAGCCTAGTCAGGTGGCTAAGGCCCTGATGCTCAGGTTTATGGCTTAAACCAATGGGATTATTCATGAGTTCAGAGATAACCATGTGCTTTCATACTTGGCTGGAATGGCGTCTAAAGCTGCGAGTTGAGAGTCAAAAGCTCTGAGTCACCAGGTCCCTCCTCTCCTTCCTGTGTGACCAGTCTCCCCGTGTCTGCTTCCCTGCCTGCTGCATAAGGAGGATGGCAACTGCTTTTATCTGATGGTTACGTTCAAATGGCCCTAAAGGCCTCTTTTGGTCTGATGAAAATTCAGCAGAAGCTGGACTAGCTTGGAAGAGGCAGGAGGACATTTAACTAATGAAAGCTCTGGAGCTCAGGAAGGCAATTACATCCTTTCTTCCTCCCCACATTCCCACACAAGGTTATTTGGCGATTGCTGCAAAATCTTCTCTGGGCAGAGAGGAGTGGGAGGCCATGAAAATGCTGGGACAAGGCCCTCAGAGCTGGTCAGAGCTCATGTGGGGTGGTGGCTTGGGTGCCCAGCACAGCAGAGTGCTACGCTAGCAGGTTCCCAGCAGTAGTTACACCTTAAAAGAGGCCCCGTTCAGTTAAAAACCATGACCTTCATTCTGCAAACCTCCTCTTCATGTATTTACTTGGTAAAAGAAAAACATGCACAAAAAATAGAGAGAAAGAGGCAAAACATGGGCCAATTGCATATATCTTATGCTCCAATATACATTAAGTCCCCAGGGAAATGACTAAGAGGGCTTTCTGTGCTTGGCAGGTACACCTCTGAATAAAAGATGATTTTAAATATAGACTCCATCAATTCTCCTGCTGTTTGTTTCCAGTGTCAGTACTGCTCGGGGGCTTCTCACAGACCTGGGCAGGGCAGCATTGGCTCACAGTCAGCGCTGAGTTTTAGGACACCACGGTGCCCTCTGCTTTTGCAGGCCTTTGTAAGTACAATTGCTCTCACTTTCCATTGATAGAAATCAAAAAGCAATTAAGAATCGAGCTCTTCAAATTGATAGTCTCCTGAATTTGAAACATTCCTCATTCTTTGGCCGGTATCTCTGCCTAGATTAGATTATTTTTCTAAAGGGAAGATTAAAATAAACAGTATTTATGGTTTAATTATTTGAATGACTAAGAAGCTCCAGCTTTATTTTAACTTCACAGAGGACCAGGAGATGGTTTTAATGATATGTTTTACTCATAGAGCATCTTTCATCCAAGGATCTCCAACTGCTTTTCAAATAATTAATTAACCCTTGTTCCTCTCCATGAGACAGTTATTATCTCTGATATTACTGATGGGTAAACAAAGGCACAAAGACGTCAAGGCACAAAGTGTTTTCCAAATATTAATTAACTAATTCTTGCACCGCTCCCTGAGACTGTTACTATCTCTGCTGTTAGCAGTGGGTAAACTAAGGCACAGAGATGCCAGCAGCTCGCCCGAGGCCCTGCAGGTGAGTCAGTAGCAGAGCTGAGAATAGCCCATGACCACTCCAAGTCTCAGCTAATTGTTTCTAGCAAATATTGCACCGGATTCCTGGCAATGGGCAGTGCAAGCCCCTGCGTGAAGCACGGCTGAGAGCAGCTGGGTTCATGAAAGTATTTCCTCCAGTTTTATCTTCATCCATTGGAGATCACATCTGCCCACATTAGTTTGCAGCTTCTTTTGAACTCGCCATGACTGGTGGAATGATGAGAAATGGCTGCTTTAAAGTCTCTGGGGAGTTTTGAGGTAGGTACTCTGGTGATGGTGGCTGTCCAGCAGCATGTGGTTTTTCTAGAGTTCATCCCTGTATCCATCCTCTGTGGCATTCCCAGGCCAGGAGAGCCCCAGGTTCAGCCAGGCACAGGGTGTCACACGCACAGAGTGGTGCCATCACTCTTCTCTCCTCCATCCAAGCCTGCAGCCTTGGGGCAAGCACATGCCCCAGGGCAGCAACATGAGAGGCCCCAAGCATGTTTAAGTGTGTATGTACTCCCCTCATTTACCCACCTTCTTCCTTTGGGACATGACAGGGTGTTATTTTTAAGGGTCTGTGCAAGAGAACTCTGGGGGAACATGGAGACCCTGCAAACCAGGGTCCCTCACTAGCCAGAACCAGCTTGCCACCTTGCACAGCCCATTAGCCCAGACTTCAGCATGTATTTAACCCACAGACAAGGGCTTTCTGTCCTCCCATGGGGAAAAGCAAGGAAGCTGAAGGCACTCTCTGCCCTCAGGAAAGGTCTCCCCTTTTCCATCCAGCTGGAGCAATTCTCTGTGCAGGCACCTGAACCCTCACCACGATCGCATCCCAGCTGAGCTATTTCAAACATGGGCTTGGCCTCATCAAATGCAGCCTCATTTCCACATGAAAGGGCTGGAGGAATATGAAGCCAGCTCATCTGTATTGATAAGAATTTGGCATTACTCCCCCCAGTTATCTGAGCTTTCTGTGTACATTAATCACAACGCAAAAACCGGGAAGGGGGGGATGCGTCTTCTCAGCTGTCTTCCCTGAGCTCAGGCAGGAACCTGGTGCAGGGGTTTTGTGGCTTTTCTTTTTTGTTGTTGTTGGTTATTTTTTTCCCTAAACTTCCTTTTTCCAGTTCCACTCTGCTGGAGTCTGATTGCTCCCTCCCCTCTGCAGTTTGGATGCCTCACGCTTCTTCCAGCTCTGATGCAAGCGCTGGGCTGCCGAGTTTGCCAAGCCTGGCATGAGCACCCAGCACCAGTCTAGACACCAGTCTAACTGTAGCACTAATGCTAGGGTTTAACAGGCTGATCTCGGCCTTTGTCATAGCTCTGCCCACGGTCATCACTTTGATCTTTATCCTTGAAAACCACACTCATTGACAAAGGTAAAATGAATTTCTGTCTTTGAAAGACTTTGATGGCATTCCCTTGCTTTGGTTTGTGTTTCGTTTTTGGGGTTTTTTTCTCCTCTCCGTTGCTCTTCCAGCTGAACTTCATCATAAAGCTTCTGATTAGAGCTGCAGCTCCAGGACCAGATAGAGTTCATGCTTTCTATACAGCCATATAAAAATCTAAGGGGGGAATCCTGGGACACTTCTGAGACAAACTGCCAGTGAGTGTAATGTAAACTTTAATGGGAATCGGAGACACGGGGCCCTCAGGATTTGGGCTTGTACCTTCTTAAACCAAAGCAAAATCATCATAGGGCCAAGTGCCAAAGGCAGGAGAGAATGAGAACTATTTGGTATTAGATTTCTAGTTTTCTGCACTCTGCCAAGTACTGCTATTTGCCTTCATGTAGTACCTAGAGGTTGAGCTGAGACAAGGGCCTTCTCTTAGACATTGTATAGACACGTTGTAAGAGATTGCCTCTGCCTGGAGGTGTTTAGGATTTAAATAAACATGATGAGCAAATCAAGTGTTTCTAGCTCCATCTTCTAGATGGGGAAGTGAAGGCAAGGAGTGCACGCACCTTGTCCAAGGTCACGCAGGGGACCTGAATTCATTGTAGGGCTCAAGGTTGCTTTCATGGTGGTGATACTGTCACTTTGCTGGTGAGCTGTTGGCTCCAAAATTGATGGCTGGAACATCAGCACGTACCTAGGTAGCGGTGCCTCCTGTTTGCAGTGATTTATGACACTTTTCCCTGCTTTGAGTTGCAGGGTTTGGCTCACTGAGGAGGAATGCTACAGATCTCTTAGCAGCTCAGCCTCTGCTAGAGAAAGTCAGCAGCTTTTGAGCCAGACTTTTGGGGTTTTTTCTATACAGTTATAAAAACTACTTGTGAGATGTCTTATCCCTTTGAGTTTACTGTAGGAAGCAATCTACCTAAGGGACCTTGAGCAAGGTACTTCCACCAACCTTGATGAATTTCAGTGAAAGCAGAAGAGGGGAAGTCCTTCCACTGGGCCTGGAGTAAGAGCAGGAATTTAAGGAGCTTGAGTTTAATATCATGCACAGTGTAAAAGTAAATAAACTCAATAGGGGAGGTTTTGATTATGAGATATACACAGCGTGTAAAAATCTTCCAAGGACAGGGGGTGAAATCCGGGTTCATTGAAGCCAATGGGATTTTTTCCATGGGTGGCCATGGGGCCAAACTCTGTCCCTAGACCCTTGCACAGGATTTGGTGGCAGTACAGTGAAGGGCAGTACACCAGTGAAAGACAACAGCTCAGGGAGGAGAAGTCCAGAGGACTTCTGATAGCAACCCTGAAAGCAACAACAGTGATGTCCTGTCCCAAAGCCCATCCAGAATGTCCTTTGGTGTATCCAGCTCCTAACTAGGAGAGGCCATGTGTCAAAATGGCTTTTATTAAACAAAGAAAGGAAGGAATCTGCCTTCAAAGTGACTGGTTCAAAACTGGAGCTGGCGAAATTTTTCCTGTTGTCATATATAAATATCACATTAACACATATACACACACATAGTTGGCAACTGAAAAACTTGGTATATAGGTGTATGTCTATTTTAGATAGAAAGATTTATATATTCTATGTGTATATACTCACATAGATATATACTCCCAACATCCATAAAATTTTATTTTCCTGGGTTTTTTCCAAACACTTCACCAGTTGATGCACAGATGCCAAATGTTGACATAATATGTGAAATAGAAATGTTGACAGTTTCCCATGGAGACTTTTCTGCAGTCTCTACTTGACATTTCTTTTGAGATTCAAAGGAATTTGATTAACATTTTGCTGTTGCCCATTCCTGACTACTCCAAGCTGAGCCGGGACTGGAGGAGCACATGATGAGTAAGGCTCTTCTGTTATTTACAGCCTTGTCAAAAGGATGAAGTAGCAGGAATCTCCTTAGAGAGCAATGAATCACAGCATCTGTCTAGATGATTTCCAAATCAAAGATGACTTCCAAGGAACAGCAAGGGTATAATCTTGGAGCCAATCAAGCCAATGGCAAAAATCCCAATTTCTGCATAATATTCTTAATGGAGACTCTGAAATTTTAGAGCTTCATATATTATGGCTGAAAGGTTCTGTCCAAATTCAGCATCTGTGTGCCTTACAGAGGCATGACTCTAAAAAGAAGTGATGAAAAATTTCTATTTTAAAACCAAATATCCCTATTTATAATGAGACCAAAGGGAGAACGAAGAATTCAGTATTTGATACTGACACCTGCTGCTTGCAGAGTCTCTTCACCACTAGAAACAAATATCTGAGAGAATTTGGAAAGTTTTGGCCAACGTTTTTGGATATAGTTTGTTAGGTCCCAGGCACAGAGATTAGTCAGAGTACCCATAAATATCGCTGTCATTGAACTCTGATTTCCAAGTTCTTTGCTCCAGATGCCCATGGCTGTGAAAACCCAGCTGAGCTCTGGCTGCTGGGCTATAAACTCCTTCTGGGCTTTGCTGCATTCTTGGCACAAAGAGGTACCTGCCAGTGCAACCAGGTGAGCATTTCAGGGGGGAAGCAAGAGGCGCATCCCTCTTGGGTGGGAAAATGCCCCTGTTGTAAATCATTGAAGTGCTGAGGCCTGAACCATAGGCCCTGAACCAAAGTGGCCCTATAGATGAACCTTACAACCAAACAGTATATCTAATATGCATAGTATTGATCACATATGCAATATATTATCTATCTATATTTTGCTATTTTAGTATGAATACATTTAGATGCTAACTTATAAAGCTTTACTGTAACAGTAGCCAGCAAAAGATTTTTTCCTATCTAGAAGTGTGCTGCAAGGCCATGGAACCCAACACCTGGCCTTGCTGAGAGATATGTGATTAAAACCAATATGGATAGAGATATTCCTTTGGGTTCCTCCCCAGACCCTGGGCAGGCCTTGGGCAGAATCCAATAGGGAGCATAACCCCAGATGTTCCACATTTGAAGTTCTGAAGGTTGTCTAATCAACTGTACAAAACTGTACAATATGGCAATTCTGACACTGTCATGTAAGAAAATCCAGTTTCCCAGAGAAAACCTCAGACAAAATAGTCATCCCAAGATATTTATCACTTTACGCTCTGTTGATGCAAACAAAAACAATGCGTGCTACAATAAACCCATTAGTGAGCCTTACTAGATTCCCACATGAATGATTTCAAGTTGGAAGGGTTTTCTTTTGCTTTTTTTGTGACGGAGAAGGCACTTTTCAATTGAATGAAAAAAACTGCCTCCAAAATTGAAAGATTTAGAGGTTTCAATACAAAAAGACTACGAGCAGCAATTCAATTATTACCTGTGTGAGAGGTTTCTTCACTATTCTCTCTCCCCATCACCTCAAAAAAAATTGAAAGCAAATTATCTGAAAGAACAAAATCCATCCAGGTCACCAACAGTTCTCACGGGGGAGAGCAGCAGTCCCTGTCTGCCTCCACCATTTATCCCCTTATGCTTGAATCTGGTTTTGACCCAGGTCTGACTGCCCAGCAGTGCCCAAAGCCAGGCAGGGCTGGACTCTGAGCTGAGTTCAGACTCCAAGAACACCATTGCAGCTCAGTGCCAGGTACTAATAACAGTAATAGTGATATGTTTAGTGCCTATTAAAACCTATTGAACCCCAAAATTAGCTCAGCTGAGCTGGAAATGCCAACAAGAATTCTCTTAGAGATATGTGTGAACCTGCAGAGCAGGACTCGGTGCAGTCAGGCCCAGGCTGGGCCAGCACAGGAGCAAATCCACTGGATTTGCAGAAGTGAGCAGAGCTCAGCACAGTGGGGCAGAGAGGAGGCACAGCTGAATGGCACCATTGAAGCCTCAAAGGAGAGCCCAAGTGCCAGCCAGCACAAGGAGATAAGGAGCACCCCGGAGAAGGGTACAAAGGTAGCACTGATGAGCAGTGCTTGGCTTTGCTCCCACAAAGGTCACAGCTGGGTCCTCTATTAACTTTTTCTCAACACAGCATTATTGAGAATTATTCCAAGCTACTCGATAGTAATGCCTCCCTCCCACAGACCTTTCACAAGAAAATAGAAGTATTTGACATCCCTGGCGTAAGCAAAGACAGTCAAAGGCTCTGTTATCTTCTTTTATAAGCTGCAGAATTTGGCTACGAGTAGAAAGAGGTCCCCGTCCAGCAAAGCATGTGGGTACTATCACTGCTGGGAGTGAAATGATGCACGAGCCTGCAGGATTTGTCTAAGCAGACCTCTGGAGGTGCATCCTGGGCTTAGCTACAAAAGCCTCCATCTGGAAGTGCAAGTAATTGGTAAAAATGTGTCCACTCTGAATTAAAAAAGAATTTACCTGTATTACTACAAGGGGAAATTCTTCTTTATTACAATGTCATTGCCAGTATCCTTTTGGAGCTGAAGCTCCTGCTCACACGCAGCAGCCAGATCCATCAGACAACCAAACTGTAAGCATGGCAAAGTTGTTCCCATTCATTTCTCTCTTTATTTTCAATTTCCCATCCTGTCAGCTCAAATGAATTAAGGTGGGAGGAGGTAAAGCCACGAGAACGGGCAGTTTTTAAGGCTGCGCTGAGCAGAAGGTAAGAAAATATCATAAATTTTATTTCGTGCCTTCTTGCCAATTGTTAGAAATGTGCAGTCCATATGAATTCATATAACAAGGAGGGAATGTTGGGAAAACCAATAAAGATTTTGTGGTCTTAACTATAATGAATGTAGTTTGATATAGAGTCTGTTTTTCACTGCATGGCAAAATGAATCATAAAATACTGGACCTTGAAACTCCTGCATTTTTTAACAATAGCCTGGGGACAGTTTACAGTGTAATGAATTAACCCACCTTCAAAATCTTTTATGAGTATTTTGCCAATTAGCTTCGCATGCTTGCTAATGACTCATGGCCAGCGCATGTCTTTGCAGAGCAGGCTTTTACAGCACACGCTGGCCTGGGAAGGCAGCACAAGAATGCAGGATGCTGAGGTAGACACAGGTAAGACCCAGCCAGTCCCTGCAACCTACATATTTCAACATTCTGAGAGCCCTTTTGCTCTTCTCCGGCACCCAAAATAACTGTAATAATGTATAGCGACGTCAAAGGGCTTTGGTTTCCGAAGGATTGCGAGGAATGCAAAGGGCTCAAGTCCTGACATCTGTTGTTACTTAGTGCTAACATATATAATGCTGCTAATTGCTGAGCCATCTTTGTTTTCCTTACTTAGCACTAGGGTTAGAATTATTTTATTTTTGTGGTTCATGGCTTCCTGCCACTTGCAACACAAAGTCCACTCTAAAGAAAATAAAACAACTACCAGGCTGCCTACTAAGAGTGTGTGGAGGGCTGGGGTTGTTTCTTCCCCCTCTTCTGTTTTCGGTTGGATTTTGTTGTTGTGTTTTGGGGTTTTTTTATAATTAAAGGGGAGTAAGAAGAGACATGCCCCAGGCAGGCCCAGCAGAGCTGGGACCTGACCAGTGTCACAGCAAAAGGCCACTGTGCTGTCTCCCAGCAGAGGCAGGAGGAGGTTCAGCACGATCCCTCCCCTGCTCTACCCTCCTCGCTTCAGGCGATCCGTGGTTTATGGACTTCCCAAAGCAGAGGCTGCCTCCAGACCAGTGTGTTTTAACAGCCACCCATGGATCTATCCTCCCTCAAATGTTTTTGATCCCTTTCTCAAGCCATTTATAACTTTTGGCCTCCGCAACATCCTGTGGCAATGAGTTCCACAATTTAATTATGCTTTGTATGAAAAAGTACTTCCTTGTGTTGGTTTAAACCTTCTTGTGTGACAGCATCATCGGGTCCCCTCTAATTCTTACGAGAAGCAGTGAATGACCAGTTTCTATTTGCCTTTTTCTATGTCAATCATGAGCTGACAGACCTTTACTGTACCTCCTGCTGCTGTCATCCCTTCCCACCCTGACGACTCCTCATCTGCTCATTTTCCCATCTTTAGGGAAGCTGTTGCCCAGCTCTTCTCATCCTGAATGGTTTCTTTCCTGTGCTTTCTAGTTCAGCTCAACCTTCTGGAGTTAGATGGCCACACACTACCATGGAGATGTAGTTTCATCAGTTAGTGCTATAATGATGTTTTCTGATTTATTCCTGCCTCTTGCCAATTTATTCTTAACGTGATAGTTGCCTCTTCTGAGGGACTTCAAATGATATTTGCTAAATGCTACATTTAAGGCTTATTTATGTTGAAGTACAGTCAGGAAGAGTCTCCTGCATGTGCTTTTGGCTGTCGTTGACACTGCACACACTACACCAGTCATTTTATTGCCCAGCCACTCAGGATCACCAGCCCTTTCAGCAGTGCTTTGGGGCCAGCTTTACTTTGACAATGCTGAATAATTTGCATCATCTGCAAAATTTCTCAATCTCGCTATTCTTCCTTTTTACCAGACTATTTATGAATATGTCTGGATGCTATCAAATCAGTATTTTCAACGACCACAGTAATGCACAAAACCCTCTCTCTTGCACAAAGATGCGTGGTGGACATCCTAGCCAAAGCCCTGAGGGGACTCACCAGTAACCTCCCACAATACTGAACAGAACTTTATACCCATCTTCCCAAAAGACAGCTCTTAACTTCTTATAATTTCAGGAAAAAACTCTCTTTTCTCATCTCTTATCATGGAGCCTTGGTTGCAGACAGTTTTTAGGCATTAGTGTTTATTGGCATGACTCTCCTAACTCCTCTGAGCGTGTTATCGATATTGAGTGGGTAAGCTGGAGAAATCAGTGATAAGAAGGCTCATATGGTGACTCAGGTATTTCATTCCACAGCCAGGGATATGTCATTTGCCAGCCTATTATTTTAATAACTATTAGATCATCTGTCCCTGATGAATTTCTCCATAAACCATGTAGACCATCAAACGGAGGGACCTCAAGTTGGTCAGAAAGACTCATCTACAACAATGCCTTTTTTTTTGCCCAATACAGAATGACTCGTGTTTATAGGTGAGCTGCACACCTTTTGCACTGCATTCCTAATAGTTTATCCACAGAATCTGTCTTTACTGCTCTATTGCAAGAGACCAGAGCATCCCAAATGGTGGGCTTGGTTTGATGTGCCCGAACAATGCCTATTGCAGCTCTCGGCTGCCCTTGTCTCAGGGAATTCCCAGCTACCCTGAGGAGCAAGTTCACCTGAAATCACCTTGTTTGCACACACCAGCTGAAGAGATTTGTCTCTCTGCTGTGCCCTGGTGTAGATGCAGTTCTGCTGGAGGCTTAACACTCATGGCAGTGTGAAACCCCACAGGGCAGTTAGCATTGCTGAGCCATTTCCTCGCTTCACCAAATATTGCCACTTCTCTGTTGGCTGGATCATTCTCACTCTCCCGTCAGCAGCTGTCCCAGTGGGTTGGCAGGAAGGGCCAAACTTGTGATAAACTTCACCCCAGACTTAACTTGTGCCTTTGTGAGGCAGCCCTGAGGACTGTGACTCAGGGCTCCCCTGGCTCTGTTGTGGTGCAGGACCTGCCACATGAAGTTGTCATGAGCGTTACCCCTCGGGACGTTGTTCCCTGCGCCACTTTGCACCTGGAAAACCTGTTTGCTGGACATGCAGGTAACCCACTGCAGGAAAGTGTATCACAAACAGGAGCCTGGCGATTCCAGAGCCAGCCCCTACTGCAGCAATTGCACAATTCTGGCTGTGAATCTTCAGAGTTGAGCAGCATGTTTGGACCACAGCTTTTTCCAAAGCCGAGCTGCAGCATCTGCGTATTTCAGAACGGCTCTGAAATAATTGCAAATTTTCAACCTGTTTTTTTTATCTCCTTAATTCAGTGGGAGCTTTGCCTGGACTGTGCAGGACTGGACCATCTGTACATGCCCAGGTTATGGAAAAATATTATTTCTGTACCAAATGAGGTCAGTATGTCCCCAAGCTAAAGGGACTTGGCTACTTCTACACATAGCGTGGACTTTTCTTCACTGGGGGCCTAATCCTGGATCAGTTTAGTCATTGGGAATGGTGGCACTGAATTCAATCAGAGCAGAATAAGACCATGTGTTACTTTAGCCAAACTAACATGCCACAAAAAATGTGTTGAATCATTTCTTTTTAAGAAAAAAAGAGAAAAATAAGACATCTGGTTAGATAATCAGTGGGAATCACTAGACACCTACACAGGAGAGTTGCAAGCATGAAAATACTCATATACATATTTGAAGTTACACCACAGATTTCCTGGGTGGGTTTTGGGGGTTTTTTTTTTTGCCCTGCTTACACTATGTCTGCACAAACAATTTGGATGTTGATCACTCAGGTAAGGTAATCCCAAATCATGTTGCCTGTGTTGCAAACAGAAGTGAAGGAGAGAATGTTTCATTCCTGTCTAACACAAAGTTCCCAGCTGCAGCATTTCATTCCAAGCAACACCATTGCCTGTAACACAGCAAAGCATGTGTGTGTGTGTGTGGGGGGGGGTTGCATTGAAATTATTGCTCTTCTGCCAAAGAGCTAAGGCAGGGCTATTTTTTTTTAATTTCTTTTTTTTTCTTCTCATTGACTCTAAAGCATAAAAGCAGCAGTGTTCCTACAGGGCAATAGGAATGGCACAGCCCATTCACTCTGTAACACCAACGTACTTTGCCATGCTTGGACCTATTATTTTTGTGCACAGTTGCAAAAAAAGGGGGGGGTCCTAACGTGCTAATGGGATGGGAGGTGATGGAGGTGCAAAGGGCTTTCAGCCTGGCCAGCTAAATTTTCCCAGCAGACCCGTTGTCTGCCTTCCACCAGCTGCAGGACAGGGATCCGAGGACTGAAGCCAGTCCAGGTGTACTGAAGACGGACCGGTGCTTACACCCTTCCAGATTCTCAAGAGAGATGAAGTAGTCCTATCACTAATTGACATCTCTCTTCTTTAGCACTTAGCCTCTAAAACTGAGTAGAAGCTTGAAAGGCTGGATGTGGCCACTGCATCCTTGAGTGAAATGCTGTCCATTTTACAACGGGCCAATTCATGTGTTTGTCTGTAAATTCCACAGTGGCTCTTTGTTCAAGTGCTCCCTCCTTATTTAGGGTTATTCACTAAAGTCTTTTATTCTTGACATCACCCACAGTTTAAATAAAAAACTTTCTCCATTTTGACAAGCTGTGTACGACGCAGCTCCTCAAGGAGGGGCTCCTCTTGGGTCGGTACCACTCAAGTAAGGACAGTTATTTTTTGGGGGGTTGTACTGTCAGTTGACTGCTGTCTGTCCTTGCATCATCCATCTGCCTGCTCCTCAGTAAGAGAAAGCGACTTTCTTGGTGGTTACCTGCATCATTCTGGACTAAGCATTCATTTCTTAGGCAGAAGTACAATTTTTATATAATCCTCACTGTTTTCCTGATAAATAGTTTTCCTGATGTCCTTTTCCAAGCCAAGAGACATCTGTTAAGAGGCCACAGGCATGATTCCTGTTGGACCTTGCAGCACGAGCAAGGGAAGATTCACAGTGGTAGGCACCTTTCTCTAATTCCAGTCTAAGTCCACCTGTTTAGGTTACCATTCTTATACCATTGCACCCCTTTGCCTAAAGAGGTCTTCTCCACCTTCCTTAATTTTTAGCTATGACATATTTGTAAGCAGAAATCTCAGCTATTGCTTTTCTCCTCTCCTGAGGTAGTCCTGCCCATCCTCACCATCTTACCCACACACTTCTGCTATTGCTCCTGCTTCAGCTCATCTTTTCGTGTCTCTTGGTGGGCAAAAAAGTGCCCCATGGTCAAGCCAAGCTCTCCCCTGCTCCTGTCACTGCCCCACCTCTCCCCTCAGATGGCATTTCCCTCTCCATGGCTACAACACAGCTGTGTCTCAAAGCCACCCTGGGATTAAACTCTTCTTCCTCCCCGAGCAACTCTGAGTGCATGGCTTCTCATGGAACGTTTTCCCAGTAACATTACCCAATTTTGCAGTGATTTGCATTAGCTACAGGTCTGGGCTCTCTTCTCCAGAAGAGCCAGGACTTTGCCAGTTGACAGGACCATCTCTTGGTATTCAATACATTATGGGGGGGAAAGAGAAAAGTAGCAAAATAAAGAGACACTGAGCTACACCATACACTGATAAGTTACAGCGCTACCAACAAACCCAGGGACTTCTCCTGCCAACTTGGAAACAAGATCCGAGCTAGAGTGTTTCTATTTTTGCATTAAAATGGAAACAGGTGGGAAGGACGTATGGAATTTATCAAGCCAAAAAATACTTTTTTTCATGTTAAAATTCAAACGGAATGGAAATGACAATCTTCCAGTAGAGCTGCATTACTGGCTCTCCCCTTACTCAGCCTTTAGCAGTAAGGAAACAGCTGCAGTGGAGTTGGAGTTTTGGAGCTTGCTTCCTAACCTCATCTAACTCTCTCCTAGGTCTGCCCGATTTTGAAGTATTACACCAGAACAAGCACAACTGAAGCTGCCCAAAGCCTGAGAGAAGTGACCCAGCTGAGGTGGAGCACATTCCTGGGATAACTTACGAAAGCAAAATCCAAATCCAAAACCACTTTTTAAATGATGACGTAGTATAAATGGGACAAACTTCACCATAAGCACTTGGTGATTCATTGCTCAGAGGGTACAACCACTGCTGGTTGGACAAATAAATTATAAGATTGATTGAGAGATAATGCAAGAGGTTCCTGATTGCCTTCACTTTGCCTTAATTATTATTTAACCATTTCCAGTAACTAACTCTGACTGTAATTATTTTTGAGCAGGGAAATATATATTGATCCAAGTGCTGAAAAGGTTGCCATGATCATTGCAATAGACATTTTCATGTCGTGTGTGAAATGTCACTGAAATCTGATGGATTTGACTAACTGCATCCATTCAGCTCAGCAAACAGCCCAGAACCACGAGCAAGGGCCACACCAGCAGGATGTCCTGCGTGGCCCGTGTCACAGGACTATGTAACTTCTGCAGCGTTCCGTGCCACAGACACCAGAGCATTGTGCCACTGGCAGGAAGCTCCTGGCCTAAATGAGCTTAAAACTGGATTCAAACATTTCCCCTTTTCTCAGACTGCTTATAAGAAGCTGCTTTGCATTTTTAATTTGAAGGAAGAACACTTTTCTGCCATGTTGAGGGGTGTATGGGATTTTTTTACCGTTTTATGTTTGCTCGTGCTTCTGGGTTTGAGACAGAATCAGAAATCCAAAGAGCAAAGTATTTGCCAAAGCCCTATGGTGGAGAGGTCTTTGAACTCCTTAAAACCAGGAGGAGATGAAAAGCTCCCAAGACAAGTTGCTCTTTTGAGGCTCTCAGCCCAATTACCAGGAACCAGGGCAGGTTGAATATGTTCAGGGGGACGGACTGAGGGAGGAAGCATTCAGGTACCTTTCAAATATGCATTTGAGGTTTGCCTGTCACTTGTCTAGACACATGTTTCAAAAGGGAATAAAAGAAAAGAAAGAAAAATACCCTGTCTGGGAATTCTTACCCTGTGATTGTTGCGCTGCAGAAAAACTGGGTAATTCTCTTCAACTGAATAAACATAGGAGGGAGGCTGAGAGCAATTTGGCTCCAGAGCAAATATTGTTACCAAATTCTTTGCACCTGCAATGGTCAGGGAAATGATATTACACCCTCTCCACGTCTTCCTATCCCACGCTTTGGAAAGCAGCCATGTGGTATCTCAGCTACAGCATGAATGTGAGGGCAGGCCCTGCTGGTACGGTTACGGGGCGCTCCACAGCCCCAGCCCCTGAAACCCACCCTCCTCTCCACCTCCAGGAGAGCTGACACCTCCTGATAACAGCTCTGCTGCTGCTAGAGCACATATTCAACCCCTATAAGCAGGTTAAAAATAATAATAATTAAAAAAATAAAAAAGAAGAGTTAATGGCTTTGGCTGCCATAGTGTCTGCTACGGTTCTTCCAGCATAAGGACAAAAGCCCTCACACTTTTCCTACTATAACATGACTTGCCTTGGACTATAAAAATGGCCCTTTTAAAGGGGCACTTAAAGGTCCCTTCTCTTACAATTCTATGATTCTGGATTTTATTCCAGCATGAGGACCAAGGAGGGTTTAATCCTCTGCTGAGGAAGCCCCCAGTACTTCAGCTGTGCCCTCAACCTGTGCCGCCAGCAGCAGAGGCACACTGGAGATGGGAGAGTGTGGCAGATTTGGGCCAACTGAGACCAAGGCAGTCAAGAAGTGGGGAAAATAGATCAATTTAGTCACCAGACCCTTCAACTGTACCAGCCAGCCAGGGACATTTATCATCTCTATGCATAAATTTGAGTCACTCAGCACCGTAGCTGCTCAGCTAACAGAACATCAAGACAAATAAAAAATAGGGGATAATTTGTAATATTTTAAAATACCTCTGCTGTAAAAGTATTTTTTCCCTGGAAGAATCTTAGGCAGAAATGTAATTGCTTAATAAAGACTCTTGCATCACACCTGGAGATTGAATTCAGTCCTGAGTCAAAATTTACTGGTTCTATGCTATTATTTGAAGATATTTGACAGTATCTCCATTCATTTTTAGTAACTGTTGTGCTTCTTTCTTACATAACAAACTTGTCAAGTTATTTATGTTTATCAAAAGCACAGAAAAAAATGGGCAAGCTCCATGTTCCACTGGAATGGTTTGTCCTCAGTACATCAAACTGTTAGCACCAGAATTTACTATCCTGCACTGCACTAGACAGAGAATTCAGCCTTTTAGTCTTGTGCAAGGCCAAATAATTTTCATTTAAAACAATTACCCCACACCTCTGGCTGTTGCCTGTGTAAAGCCCTGCGCCAACAGCTGCTGTGGGGTTTTTCAGGAGCTGAAGGAGCCCTGGGCAAGCACATGTTGTTCAACAGGCTGGTATTGAGTTAGCCTCACTCACAGTCCCCAAACTCCTCCAGAGGATAAATGGGTGTTTTATCTCCACAGGAAGTTTTATAGTGTGAAGAACTCATAACACACTACATTAAAAGATTATCTATTTAAATATATATCAATAATAATACATATTATTTATTTTATAATAAATTATTATTTTATATTTTATATCTATTTATATTTATATTTTATAGTAAACATATAATTTATAATATATATTTTGATTTTTATATATTTATATATTAATAATTATATATATTAAAATTATACATATATACACATGCACAGGGGTCCTACAGTCATGCCTGGCCCATGTTTTTGATGAGCTCCAGCTCTATCAATCATTTTCCTTCAACTTTGAATCACCAGCCAGGTTTAAGAACAGGTGATGCTGAAGCAGTTTGAACTCTCACTGGGAAATAAGTGTAGGGGAAAAGAAAGTTTCACCACGATGTGAAGACACCAATCAGATTATTAAGAAAGAGAACAAAAAAGAGGAGACGACACTTATGGAGCCCAAATTCAAAGGAATTAGGCCAACTTCTGCTAGCTAAGTAGCTGTAAAGACTACCAAATAATTCCTTAAATTTATTAAGCATATTAACAGAATGATTAATATCTTTCCATGAAAATTAACCCCCTACAACAGCACAGAGTGGTGTAATATGTAATAAGCCTCTGCTCTATTCAACCCAGCCTTCCCAACAGTATCACATCATAAAACCATCATGCAGCTGGCCCAAATTTAAGGCACAGTTGGCAGCATTTGATACAAGAAAGAAACCAAGGACTGAATTAGTATCCCACGAGGTGGTTGTTTTTTTTTCAAGTGGCAGATGAAGTGCAGAGCCATGGGGAGAAGTCCTCCACACACCCACTAACCCTTCTCAAACACAAGAAGGTCTGTCAAGGGTTTATGTTCTTTGAAAACACCACTTCATTACCCCCCTTTGGTTGCCACGGGAGGTTAACGAAATTACTGAGGGATGAAACATTCTTTCTGGATCATCAAACAGGATTAGTGGATGGATTACACTGGGTGGTGCAGCACACCTAAGGGAGACAGGGCTGGTGGGGCTGCACGCTCACCTTGTCCTTCTCTTACCTTAAGGATGCCCACACACATATGTCTTCTTGGACACTGACTTGAGCTTTTGGAGGGGAGAAAAAGGGAAAAAAACCCCAACCAAACAGAAGCACTTGCTGCTGAGGGCTGCCTGAATGCTGGTGGTGTGCTTTGCTGCTCCACAGGGAGTCAAAACTGGGTTTGGTGGGGAGTTGGTAAATTCAACCCAGAAGGAAAAAAATCACACTTGTGATGATGGCCCCTGCACAACTTAGCAAGAGCTGGTTCCAACTTCAACATCATCAGATCAACCATTAGTTTGAAATTCCAGGGTGAACATCACATCTTCCAAGCAGTAGTGTGTGATATGCATGAGAAATGTCCTTCAACCAGCTTCTTTATGCCTGAAAACATTAATTTGTGAACTAAGCAGGGCCCCTGTGCTTCATGCCAAACATCCATGTCCTCCCACAACTCTCCAAGTATCAACTGGAACATGGGTGACTGAGCCATGTCAAATAAGAGGCAACAATAAAATAAATGCAGCTAAACATCACATTGTACATAAATAATAAAATAAATGCAGCTAAACATCACATTGTACACGTACAACTCATTTAACTAAAGCAGCAGATGATTTTAAAACTGAATTATCACGCAGTCAAGGCTTGAGGCTCTATTGCAATAGTAATTATTTGATTTCAAGGGTTTAATTGAGGTGCACCAGCTCTCCAGTGCTGCCCACTGAGACAACACCAGCGTTGATTAATCTATGGCATTTTTTTTCCACTGTTTTACTATATTTTAGTATCTCACTTCTCTTTATTAAGTGGTCTGGCAAGTTCCCTTGTTGATTACAATTATTTAAATCACTCTAGCGGTCATTGTAATTTAAATCCCTTTATTATAGTCTTCAGAATCTCCTGGAAATAGAAAGTAAAACTAATGGCAAACGCAAATGGTTTATAGATTAGATTAGGGAAAAAAGCAGAGATCAAACATCTAGGTCAGAACAAATGCTGGACAAGAACCCACGCTGTCATGTCCCAGGCCTCCCACAAGAGAAAGAATGAAGAGAGGAAAAAAAAAAGAAATAATTTTTTTAGAGGAGGAATAATGGCCTTTTCAAACACTCCACATTATGGAAAAAAAGACATTTTGGAAACACGATTGCTTTATTCCACCTGTTTCTGGGATAATTGTTTTTACCACTGATTTTACAGATGCTTCATTACTGATGTTTGCTTTGCTCAGCTTCTCCTTCAGTCCCAGCCTCACCTCTGGCTCGTCTCACCTGCTTCAGATGCAGGAGAGAGACGCAGAAGACCAAGTCCTATAGTCTGCTCATTCCCCGTAAAAAACAAACCAAACCTCCTCCCTTTCCTCCAGAGCAGCCAGACTCTCATGCTCCCATCCACGGGGTGGTCACCAGCAGCAGGACCTGTTTGTGCTCCATATGTTGTTCTTACTCTCTTTTTTTCCTAAGTCATAAGCACAACTTTTGTCAGATCCCAAGTGTTTAGGCACTGCAGATTTCATACCAGTTAAGCACATTGGAAAGGGAAAGGGAGTTTTATGGCTACAGCATGGGAAGACTGCCAGGACCCCAGCAATCGCTGTGGGGAAGGGTGTAGGGTATCCGTGTACATAAAGGCAGAGCCTAGACCCCAGCTGCTGATGGGTGAAAGCATCATTACATGCAAACACTGGCCTTTCAGATGAGAAGACAACAGCCCCAGCCAGTTAAGACTGAGGTTAATGCTTCGCTGAAGTCATGGCCTCAGGCTACATTTTTTCAAAAGCGGCAGCATTATTTTAAAAGCTTCACTTTCAGAAGTAACTTAAGCACTTAAATGGTAAGTCTTACTGGCTTACCGTGAGGTTTACACCCTTACCTGCTTTAAGTTACCCTTCAAATAGGCTCTAGGCTCCAGCCATTTGTCTGATTGAGCTACCAGATCTTCAGGATCTGGCTGTTGTCTCCCCATGAGGTTGGGTTTTTGTCCATACCTGAATCACTGGCATCTCTGGGTGCCAACGTGTTCAAAGCAGTAGCTGGCCTTTTTATTGTGGGGCTGACCTGCATTCCTCATGGAGTTAAAGCTGCCTTGAAAGAGGCCAAGGCAAGCAGCCCACCATCTTGTTGCCAAATCATGCTCCATGGGAGATTTGTTCTGAGCCTCACAAAATGCCAGTATTTACAAGAGGAACTGGCCACAATGTGATCATAAGAACATACCGAGGTTGTAGCTCCCCACTCTTTGATCCTGGCGCTTTAATGATTAATTAGTGCTAAAGTACTGCAAAAATACCTCACTTGAGGCAGTTTAAAGCTTCTCTTTGTATAGATAAAAACTATGACTCACATAAAAGGATAACCCGGAAATGCAAGCCCGAGAGGGTAGATGAAAGCAGAGGCCTCTGTTCACATGCAGATGTTTGCCCAACAGGACAAACGGGAGAATCTGTTCGGCTTTAGGGACCGTTGCCATAAAGCTGCCTACATTTTCCAGTCCAGGACTTGCACTGCAGGCAAGGCTGTCAGCGTGGAGGGAAATTTGTCCCTTAGAAAGATCCGCATGTGTTTAAGGAGATGTGAGCTTGAAAAGAAACATCACATCCTATGGCAATTTGCAGAAAAGTAATCCTTGCCTCGAGCGTTTGAAGAGAAGCCATTTCCCCCTTCTGCTGTCCCAGCTGCCTGGTTAAATGCTGCCAAATATACTTCAGGGTGTAAGTTCCACGACCACCAGCACTCAGGACAAAGCATAAGGCAGGAGGGAAAGCTTTTCCTTGCTTAATCCTGCAGAGTTTACATGTACAGCACCACAAATCTGCTGCTGGCTGTATCAAAGACAACGCACCCAGTTATAGCCCCGGTTCTCACCCTTCTTATTTGGCCAATGTGTGTGCAGATATTCAGGGATGCAGAAGAGGACAAGAATACTCAATCTAACCAGAAATGGTTTATGTGCCTGCAATGAGGAGATTTCAGAACCAAAGCTGACCATAACCTCTCTTCTTTTAATGACCTACGGGCGCAGAACAGGGCGGTGCCTCCAGGCTGGACTTCTACCAGTGCCTGCTAGTGTGAGAGTTTCAGCTTCCCAGAGAGGTGCCTGTTTGCAGCAGTTGTGCATGGCCCTATAAACAGTAAGAATCTTCTGAAATAAAGTAATGCATAGCTATTTTGTAAACCTGACTCAAGCTGAGTACTGCAAACACCTTCCGATTTATGTCAGATTTGTACCACTGCTTGTAACATTGCAAGTAGAACTGACTTTTTTCAGGGATAAATTTCAGGAAAGGTTTGTTTGGGGTCTCTTTTCTATATGGAAAATTTAAAATGACTTTGACTCACTATAGCATTTAAGAGCGTTTGCCATAGATGCCCTAACACCAGGAATAATTTGGATACTTTGCCCTTCCACCACCCCTGACCACAGCTAGGCTGCTGGGCCTCAGAAGCAGCCACTACCCATTATGGCACAGCCTGGAGCCCAGAGGACCAGGAGATATATACAGAGAGCACACAGCACCAGAGGGATAATGTCATTTGGCCAGATTTTGAATCTACCTGATACACAACTAAATGCCGTGATATTTTCCAGGAATATTGTTTTATTCTACAGATTCTATTCTATAGACACAACCACAATGGCAAAATTTGGCTCTTCTGGATGGGGAAGAGAACATTGATATTGCTGACTTTCTCACAGGGACAGAAATCCCAGTTTACCAGTGATTTTTAGGATTCATTTCTCCATGCATTCACTGTTTCCATCCATAGCATGGGTGTGGGATAACCCTTAATTGATTTGCTTTGAGATCATCACATCAAAGGTGCCCTTGAAGTAGAGATCATTAGTGTTGTATTGGCAGTAAGTAGATTTTAATATCAACTAGCAGAGCTACTGGAAGTGCTCTTGGTGGAACCTGAAAGGCAGAAGCATTGGCTGGACTCTGCATTCATTACAGGTCCAGTAAAAGGGCAGCTACAGCTCTGAGGTGAATCACAGCCCATGGTTAGGTAACAGAGGGGCAAGACCAAATATATTATTATACACCCGCGTCACATGAAACAGGAAAATTGTTTTATGGTTTTGACATCCAAAACCACTTGGCTTTAGATGAATTCCACACAACCCCCAAATTGAATCAAAATCTGAGGTAGGAATACAGAATTCATAGCCTGGGTAATGACAGATCTCTGCTCCCAGAGCTTTGATCCCATCCCGGTTGAAGCTGAAGGGAAAAAGCATTTCTATATAAATAGCATTAGCTAGAAAATCCCAACTCCAGCTAGGAGGGTTTCTGAGCATGCAGCATTAGTTGTGCTGTGAGTTTTGGAAAGACCAAGGATCCTCTCTTTTCTCAAAACGGCATTTAACTGTGAGAGGTGCAGACCCAAGGCCAAGCCACTCATCTCAGCCAAGCAGGGTCATTGCCTGGACCCTAAATTCCCACCTAAACAGGCCCGTCAGACACCAGGCTGGTGCCTACTCATACATGGGGATAGAAAGGGTACATCCATCTGCTTGTGTTTATCCATCTGTCTCTATCCCTTCTTTTCTTCTCCCCCCTCAATTCCATCATGGACTAAAGATGTTATCCCTCCAAACAACCTGTCAGAAACTGAACCAAAATTTCAGCTTGAATGTTGAAAAATCCAGCATTTTCTGAAGACAAGAAAGATGCTTTAAAAGGCTAGGAATAAATACTTGACGATCCTTATTATTATATACAAAATAGCAGCTTCTAGAGCTCCCAAACTTGGATGGAAAATGCAACGGCCAGATTAATCAGAAGCAGTCGTCCTGCACTGCAAACTAAACAGAGCAATCAAGCCAAGGGAGAGAGCAGAGGGACACATGAAGCTGGTACAACATTAGCCAGTGGCTTTGGTCTCTCCCTCATCACAGACAAGGAGCTCTGTCATTCACCAAAGAAACTACAGGAGAAACAGTCACCTCCAAGCCCGATTAGCACCTTGCAGAAGCAGAAGATGTCTGTACAGAGCAGACACGGCTTTTAACAGTGGAGGAGAGCCATGATGAAGAACACCCACAAAGGTGAGGGCAAGTACAGCAACTGTGCAGGGTGTGCTCACCTTGTCCTGGCAGGGCATGGCTGTTTGCAACCATCAGGAGAGGCCACCAGCTTGATCCGCTGTCAGCTCTTCGGGCTACAAGGAGCTGGTGGGGCAATGTCTCCTGGCCAAGAGTTGGCCTTTGGAGTAGGGCTGTGTGTGAAGCCCAGTATCAGCCCCATTGCATGTGCTTCCAAGCCATCCATTCCCAGCTCCCCTTGGAGTGCGATCGGAGCTTCGGGCCTGGAGTGAAACCTCAGGCCTTGGCAAAGTCCTCATTCTTCTGGATTTCAAAGAGGTCACCTCTGCAGGTCTGGGAGTCAATACAGAAAACTGGCCACTGCTAATAAACCACGAGTACTTTGCCCTAAACATTGTTAGCTGCACATATAGGACTGGGGTAAACAGAGACACCACTTCTCAATTCAGCTGTGAGCACTGTTTACCCCTTAGGATATCCAGTGATGTTTCCTTCCAGGGGTAACTCCTAGGAGATCTCCACACATCTGCCTGGCTTGCAAGGATGTCAGGAGAAAAGCTCTCAACAAAGAGCTGTATCTTACATCACACCCTAAATGCAGGAGGCCTCGGGGCTTTGGCATACCTTTGTGAGGAGCAAATTCCTAAGTTGAGGGTTCTCCCAGTGCAGGAACACCCTATCCTCCAGCACCAGCACACCTAATCCACAGCCCCATCAGCCAGAACTTCCCACCACTCTCAATTCCTGGGTGATGGAGGGAATGCTGTTTGTACCCAGCTACACCACTGCCAACCAACTCATTACTTCAGCACAGCCCCGCAGCAGAAGCAATGGGGTGAGATTCCAAGAGCCATTTGTGGCCATGTCACCCCAGCAGTTTGCAGTGCTGGAGTTCCCCAGCCCTCTTCTAGCTCTCTCAAAAGAATAAAAAAAGTGATTGCATGTTTAGCACATTTGTGAAGTGCTCTGAGAGTTACAACTGAAAGCCTGGATCCAGTTATTATTTTTCTTTTCAGAACTCAATATATTAACTGGGATCTGCTGGTATTTCCAGACACAAAATCCAAACACCGAGTCTTTAGCTCAGTTTTGCAGTTCTGGTGCTTCATATTCTAGGTGTTCTTGCCTATGTCCTTGTTATAACTTCAACTGAATAGTTCCTTTTTGTCCTGGTTATCTTCAAGAGATTGATCAGAGCAATCCAGATTGGTTTTGTAAATTTAAGTGCATATTGGTGATACAAGATGGCTTTTCAGTTGGACACAATCTTCAGAAGGGGAGGATTCCATTTTCTTTTATTTTTTTTTAGGCTCATTCCAAAAAGAAAGCCAACTCCTGCCCTATTTTGGACAGGTGGAGGAGAAAAATAGGTATTTCTCTGAGTGGATGTGTACCAAAATATGTGCTGCAGAACCAGGCTCATTTTGTCTGGCAGGAGGATCTGGAGTGTCTGAAAGAAACAGGAGGGAAGACCCCCAAATCTACCAAGAACAAAACCAGGAAAACCATGGCTGTTCAGCTTCTGGGTGGACCTGGCGCTAGGAAGACACTGCAGGTCTTTCCCCACCAGCTCCACATCTGTGTTCCCAGAGCTCTCACCAGTGACCTGCCAGAAGGTACCACAGGTTACCCAAAAACTCCAGTCTGAAAGATAAGGGGTGAATTTGAGACCCTCCTGCCCTGTCTCAAGAGCCCACTCTGGGTTCTGAACACCCCGTGAGCAGATGTCAGTGGTGAGGAGCGTGTCCCCTTTGGGCTGTGGTGGCCCTTTTATTTGGTGACTCTTTTATTTGCTTGTCCTTGGCCGCCCCATGCCAGGTGCTGCCCCTCGTAACCCTAATCTGTCCCCATGGTGCAGTGCCCACTCCTGCCTTCCTGCACCACAGCACAAGCAGATTCTGCATTTTCACCATGATCAAGAGAAGACAGATGATCCCATGGCCACAGGTAAGGATTGGAGGCTGGTGTCTGTGTCCTCTTTCAGGCTATGCTGCTGGGCAAATTATTTAAGCTTTACACACTTCCTTGTAAAGAAACTTTACATTTAGAGATGAGGAAATTACCATATTTCCTTCCCTCTTTGAATTAAATATCTGTCAATTCTTTGTGAGATGCAAAGGGATCAAAACCCCACGCAAACACCTGCAGAAGCTTTTCACTGGATTCTATACCTAGAGGGTCCCATTGAAATGCAAATATTGGGCCCTTCCCAATTAAACAAGATACTTGTTCCTATAACCTAAGCTAAAGGAAGCAGAATAGTCTTTATGGAAGTAAGCATCCCATTCAAAACCCTATTAAAACTAATACTTTTCATTGCACCTGGGAAGGACCAGTCGATTGCAAAGTACCTGGGTAGCACGAAGCCAGAGGGAAGTGCCTTTCCACAAGCACGTTTCTGTGCTGTCTCAAGGTCTCAGGAGGGCTTGAGAAGGAGCAGCACAGCCATAACCTGCCCTGAGCTGGCAGAGGAGATGGAGGACCCCGAGCACCATGGATGAAAGGTGCACTCATGGTTATCGCAGCTCTACCAATGGGAAAAACTGATCCTGTTGGAACTGCTGCATCCCTCTGTGAATGTTCTGGTGTGGCTGGACGTGGCAGAGGTACAGGCTGGAGCCTGCCTCCAGAGACCATGGGATAGGAAGCTCTCAGGAGGAAAAAAATCTGCTTTTTGCCTCCTGTCATCAAAGCTGTGTCAGAAAACTGGGTTTGTGTGTGCATTTATCTAAAACACAAAGCCAGCAAATGGATGTGACTCTGCTGATCCCATTGTAGCACATTTAAGAGCCCAGCCAACAAACTCACTTTTGGTTCCACTTATTCCTGGAAGGGTGTGGGGGGTACAGGCCACAGGACCTCAAAGCAAAGTCCCCACTGCTTTGCAAAACCTGGGCTCATTTGTTTCCAACCTATGTCCCAGTTCAGCTCTAGAAAATCGCTGTCTAAAGGCACAAATTCCATTTTTTTGTCAGTGTAGCACCAAACAATGCACAGTTGTAGCTCAGTTAATTAAGAGGCTAATTTCCCTCAATTGCCTGCTAAGGCATCACCCAGGTGTTCCATTTCAGAGCGTATTAGTACATGGTGCTCTAAGCCTAAAAGCTAATTTTTAACTTAACCTAATAACGTCAGTAATAATGACCTGTGATTACTGCCTTGTGAATCAGAACCTATGATACTTAAAATAATTAGCATCAAAGCATAACTAGTAGCTTACTAAATTCATTATCAGCCATAAACCATCAGCACTGGATTGAAGTTTGAAGGGAATGTTGGCGTGGGCTCCACTCACCTTTGGGAGGCCACGTTTTAACAAATTTAATTTGGAAATGCAGTTAAAGTTTTGGTCAGCCATCTTTTCTTGAAGGAAGAAACTGGTATTGGCACAAAATGCAATTTGTTTTAAAACCACGAGCTGTTTTGTCCCGTCCCTGTTGTGTCTGAAGCACACGTTTCCCCAGACTGGAAAATTGCTACAGGAATTCCTACACTGACCAAACCCATGATCAATGAAGCACATTAACCTCTTAGTGGTCATCTCTGGGGGCTTCAGAGGGTGACAGCAAACACACTGGATTAAGCAAAGCAAGCTTGAGTAAGCCTTGACACAGAGCATTCCTCAAGGCCTCTGCATCCCAAGAGGTTATCCTCGTAATTCTTACAGCCATTCTTGACAGTCATCCTTCCCATCAAGGTCAGGTGGTGACTCAACTGTCCCCTGTCTCTGGAGAAGAGCTGCCCATTTCTGAGGAAGTGACTGGTCACTCCTGGTGAGGTGGCAAATGAAGGAGTAAGGATAGAGGCTCAGAGCCCTGCTTTCACCAGGGGCTAGCTCACATCACTCAGTCCCCTTTAATAACTAGAGGAGAAACACAAACCATTCTCAAAACACAGTCAACAACAACGAAGGAGAGAGGAGCTTTGAAGTGTAGCTCTGCCTCTTAAAGTGGGAAGAGGTGGGATCACAGCAAGTGCCTATGAGCAGCCAGTAATTATGGACATGAAAGTGGGATGACTTGGAGGAGGTCAGGAGCCCTTGGCTCCCTCACCAGCGTATGGTTCATAGACTTTTCCCCAGGGACCCTCCAGCTTGCCCAAAACTATCTCATTTTGTGGCTAACACGTCTGCTGGTAATAGCTGTAAGTCTCATTTGATGCTCAACATCTACCACCACAATGGAGGGGTTTGGAGGCCACACCCCACCCCTGACAAACACACACATGCACTCGACCAATGCTGGTGGCTTCAGCGTCCATGCAGGCAACCTCAGCTGGGAACCAGGGAACAAACCTGAGGTGAAGGCTACCCTGAATGGGCAGGAATCACTTCTCCTGCACACGGAACAGAACAACCAGAACACCAGTCCCTGAGGAATAAAGAATATTTCATGTATTACTAACATGCAGGGTAGCTGCGCTGATGAAAGATTTGCAGTTGTTATTAGTGTCTGTTGAGTCCAAGCTGAGACCTGAAGCTCAGTCTGCACTTGAACCTTCTCCAGGTGCTCAGGTTTCCTGATGTAGATCTGCCTGACAAAAAAACACCACCTACAACAAAGGCCTGAAAACATGCTGTTGATTTGGAGAAGAATTTCCTCCTCGCATCCAGGAAAGTTCAGAGAAGAAAATGGCTCGACTGGGATGTAGAGCTGTTAATACCTTCTCACAAGCTTTCCCACCCACAGAACGAAGAGCAAACACCAGTTGGCTTTGGGGTATAAACCAAATTAGAAACAGGGAAGGGAAAGTTACCAAGTACCCACGAGGAGTTTGGCTAAAGAACTGTGATGCTTCTGCATATTTCACTTGATATTCTCCCACAGGAAAGCAGAGGGAGGCCAAAGCCTAAACATTCAATTGCTTTTAAAAATACTACTTTAGGCTTTAAAGACAATTTGGGGAGATTTTGAAAATTTTGTCCTGATGCAATAAAAAAATATCCCTGGTCTCAATCACATTGGAAGGCAGATGTCCTAAATGTCCCCTTCCTCCTGCTTATCCCCGCTGCCACATTATCACAGCCTGACACGAGCAAGATCGGTCTTGGTCAGTACATGGGAGGATGATCCTTAAGGAAAAAATCTCCTGGACTGAAACAAGGCTCTTGGAGCTCACTTGGCTTCATGGGAGATCCCAGAGGAGGTTTTATACATTTATGAGCATCCTTTAACCTTTTTGAAGAGAATATGAAAACACTTTTGTGGAGATGGGTCATTAGTACCTCAGAAAATTGTCCAGCTTGTTTTGTTCTTTTCCTGTGCCTTCCCACCTAGCACACGAGATCCTGCAGCTTGTCTCCTGAGGCTGAGCAGTAGCACGGACACCCCACGGGCTGACAGGGCTGGCAGAGCTCACGGATAGTCTGGTATCATGTCAGTGCTGCTCCACGGGCAGCAGCTGCTAGGTGGGCACTTCTCCTCCAGCCCAGCTTCTCCTCGGTGTTACAGGCCTGACTGTGGAAGCTGGACTCCAAGCCCATGTCCAGGTGTTGTCCTGGTGTGAGATGAGAACTTCTACTAAGGTAACACCTTAATGTGAAAATGAGATAAAGGCGAGTGACAACCTTTGTATGGTCATGTCCCTTTTTTTTTTTAAATACTGTTTTATTTGTGTCAAAGCACTTTAAACAAGTGGGCAAACCCACCAGGAGTGTCCAGAGCTTTCCAGTGTCCTCCTGCACAGCCCCAACCTCTCCGAGTTTCCTTCCCTCCGGACCTATCTTCTGCAAAGCCTCTCAGCCAAGCAGGTCCTCCACCTTCCTCGCTGCCAGGCGGAGTTCAGAGCACTTCACCTGCCCTTACAAGTCAGGGAGCAGTAAGTCTGCAGCTCCCTGCAGGGCTCCAAAAGCTCCTGTGAGGGTGGAGCTGTGAGGAAGAGGCTCCTGCAGTTCTCCTGCCAGCTCTCAGGAGAGAGAGCAGCACAATGAATGACAGAGCCGTGCATGGGGAAGGGGAATGGATGCTCAGAGGATGGGAGGTGAAAGGAAGGGGAGAGGAGGGAAAGGAAGGAATTGAAAGAGACCGAGAGAGAGAAAAGCTGAGGGGAAAAAAACTAGGTATTATCTAACTACTGAAACATGCTTTTGCAGGGTTTCATAGAGATGGTACGTGCAGAACAGGAGTAAGCAGGATATGAAAACAGCTTGAGAGCTACACTGCAAAGGAAAATGAAGCCCAGGTTCACCTGGAAGGAGAAAAGTGCATAAGCATTTAGGTAGCCTCTGGGAAAGAAAAAATCTGGCTCTGAAGCATTTGGCATCAACTCCTCTGTATCTCCACGAGTGGATTTCCAGTCTTCCTGTAGAAATCTTTGCATCCTCTGCATACAAAGCCACACCATGAGTTACATGCAGCAGGACTCCTTGACAGTCACATAGTTTACACCTTCATTCCTTTTCCTCCCAACAATGTGATGTAATCAAAATGTTACTTATTGCAACCTCACAGGATTTTACTTGGCATGAAATGAAAATGATGTGGCAGAAATGTAACAATTTCCATCACTGAGAGAAACTGCCTGTGGAGAACACTTTGCTCAGGGTTTTGCCCTCTGGACACCAGGAGAAATGGGCTGGGATGTGGGGAGAAGAAATCATTCTCCACAAGAGCTAGTGTCATGTTGTTAATCTTCATCTTCAAACCCATCTTTGGAGAGCAGTCTGTGGGAGAAACTGAAACACGCGACAAGGCCTCATGTCTGAGTAAATAACATCATCAGCTGAGGCTTTGACACGATGCCTGGCATTGGCCTGCCACGGAGGTTTCACTGCAGCCACAAACCTGTTGTTCCACCCCTCCATACACACATGTATGCACAAATACACACAGAGTTCAGTAGCTAATTTTTACAGCTCAGCCCATGCTTTTCCCCATCACCCATGTCCCACGATGTCTCTGCCCAGCTTTTGAGCCTCCACCTGATCCCAGCACAGCTGCTGTTCCAAGGAGGAAGAAGACCAGGCTGCAGCTCTCTGGGCTACCTCTACCTCCCAAGATTGCTTTGAAGTGCTCAGGCACCTTCATTTAACCTGCCAGCATTAGCTTGACCTTCCCAACACCCGGGGCCCAGCTCTCTATGATGTGTGAGCCGTTGCCACCTTGCTGAAGAGCTATTTTGATGGCTCCATGCCATGGTGCTGGTGCAAACGATTCTTTGAGAATCCTTTCAGGTGCACTATTACTTCACAAGGAAACCTGTTGACAGATGTTCATTGCATAAGGCAGCCAACCTCAGGACCAAAAATGAATGGACGTGTTTAATCTGAGCAGTCCCCTCCAGTTGCCATGTCAAGGAGCTGAGCCAGATCTACATCTGAACTCTGTGGCTTGAGCCTGCTCTTAGCTCTGATGCTCTGCAAGCTGAAGGGACTGGGGAGTTTCTCCATATTGCTTATAAGCATCCATCAAAACAACTGTAAATGAGTTATGTTTCAAGTATGCAAGAACTTGCTTCTCCATGCCAAAAAACGATTAGTGTTCTCAGGCTTCCAGCAATGCAAAGCAGAGTCTGAAATGTCCTGATGAGAGATATATGCATTTCCTCTTAGACAATTAATATTAGGGGTGGGTTTTATTGCTATTCTTTTTTATGTTGTTAACATCCTGCCCTCTTTCCTGGTTCCTCCCAAAGAGCTACAATGCAATTTGCAAAACTCCCCTTCGAGAGATGTAAACATTTACTAAACATTGTCTTTCCACTTTGTATTATGACAAAAGAATAGAAGTCAAGATGTTAAATATATTTCTGTATTTGCATCTGAAAGCCCCAGGCCTTCCTGAGCACACTTGTAGATAACTTCCATTGTTCCGAGCGCGTTACCTTCTCTGTAGATCATCATCTCCATGAAAATCCAAAGGCAAGGTCTTTGCTGAAACACTGAGTAGGACCCAGTGCCTTACAAATGTATTAATGCCACCTGATGACCACCACATTGTTCCAACTCATTATTTGACATTGAGATACACACACAGCCTGGCTCACAGTGAAACTCACCACTGGGGATCTGAAAACGAGTGGCTTATTCTCCAGTGCCATTACAGCTAAACCAGAGGTTGAAACCATGTCTGCAGAGGTCATTCCCAGAGCCGTCGTGTGCTTTGGCATCAACACCTTGGGTGGTTAGAGTGACCCAACCACCTTTGTGGGGTGGCCAGGCTGTATCAGCTCTCCCAGGGCTTGTGTGTGCTGCAGGATGAACTCATCTGCTGCCCAAGCAGCCTGGGAGGGCAGCAAGTGCTGGCGAACCCCGAGTCTAGCGTACAAACCAGCAGCAAGCTGAAAACTCTCCTGAGTTTTCTCTGAAGCCAGAAACACCTGGAAACACTTCAATCACCTCCTTCACGTCTCCACTAGATAGAAGAAATCCAGTGGCTTCATCAACTCCGTCTTTGCCAGCAGCTTTCATAATGAAAACAGGACCTTAAACCCAGTTTTGATGAAGCCTGGAGTACCCAAAGCCTCCTTTTCCAGCCTCCTTGTTAAATACCTCTCTGTGGCCCCAAGCAGACCTTGGCCCATCAGCAGCAGACCCACACTGCCCTTGTTTTCTCTCCTTTTGTGCTTGCTTCTCTCTCTGCTTGCTGTAAACATGGTCCTATATGCCACAGATGCTAAGAGATGGCATTACATTCATTGACACTGTAACATTCTCCACAGGCTTAAAATAAAAGTAATTTTCAGAATTGCATTTCATATCCATAAGAAAATGCTTTTCATTTCCCTTTCTTCCCCATTCTTTTGTGCATGTGTGCACGTGCATTTTTTTCCATGAGTAAAGAGTGTAGTTTACCCCATTACACACACACACACATTCTGTAAGTGTAATTATTTGGAAAATTTCCAGTTAAAAGTCCTACTAAGTATGTAAACACCATTTAAAGAACAGCTTAGTGTCACGTGGTATTTTTCTTCAAATAATATGAAAAATCCAAGACATGGGGGTGTAAGAAGAGATGCCCAGACTGACTCCCTAACACAGATGTGACTTTGGGATATGAATTTGAAAAACTTACTGAGACAAAGGTGCAACGACTGATTTTTTTTCTACAGTTATAGGAACAGTTTCGGAGAAAACCTGCTTAAATCTTTTTAAAATCACACCACAACCACAGAGGCCATCTTCATGAAATTTTTGGAAGGAGGTGGGGCTGTTTGTTTACTTTAAATTGCCTGGTAACCTCATCTTCTGCTGCAGACAAAGCCTTCGGGCCAATCCTGCAAACACCTCTGGTATTGTTCAGAGCAGTCGCTTTTGCACCTGCCAGGAAATTTGTAAGATCAGAGACACAGATCCACCTCCTGCAACCTCTTTGCCTTCCTGGAAACTCCCCCGAAAGAGCTGACTGGGTAGGATTAGGCTCTTGCTTTGGAAGTTGATTATGTGATCTCTGTTTCTTTCAGCCTTGCCAGCCAGGGCTTACCTCCAGATGAGTATTTCAGCACGTGCTTAACCTTAAGCAACGAGATACTTATGCTTATAGTGAAGCACAGGCTTAAAAATTTTGTTGGAAGCAAATCACAAGCACATTCTTACATATTTCTCTGGGCTGGGCCTAACCAGAGTTCTCCTGTTAAAACAGTCTTCTTTTTTTTTTCTCCCAACACTTAGGCCATCAGTGTATCTCCCTCTTCAACTGCCCTCTCCAACTGCTTCATTCCAGTGAAACCAAGGGGAAATGACATTTTCTTCCACGGCAAGTAAATCATAAATACAACAACCCGTTAGATTATGCATGACTTTGTAGGGAGAGGTAATATCTTTTAATTAGATCAACTAACCCAGGCTAACTCTGCAGATGGGTCTGTCCAAGACCTGGCTCTCCCTACACCATACATCCCATATTCTCCTACTCCTGCGTGACTCCACCACACACACTGGAGCTTCTCTGAGGTTTTATGGGGTTGGGAGAAGCTGCCTCCTCTGTTAAGCATCTAGGAAAACAGAAGGAATGCAGCGTGTGTAGGGCTGCCTACCAGAGAGTTAATATGGTTGCACATGAGCCATTTCACCTACAGCAAGAAGTGAAAGCATGCGACTACACCCAGCAAGTGATCACAGAGCACCCTGCAGGGAATTTGCTTCCATTTCAAAGGGAGAGATCAAAACCTACAGTGAAAAGGGAGGAAAAAAAAAAAGAAGGAAAGAAAGGAAGAAAGATGCTCCCAGCCTGTGCATGAGATCAATGTTGGGCCCAACCTCAGAAGTTTTCTGAGAGGAAGGGAGAGATATGGACAGAAGAATTACAGAGCACCTTCAGCGCCTGATTATTTATGTGCTGGGGGTTTGATCCTACACACTGAAATAAATGGGAGGTTTGCCACCAACTTCAATGGAAGCAGAAACAAGTCCTATCACCTTGAGGTTTCTTGGCTGTCTGCAGAAAGTTTTAAAATTTATATAGAAATTAAACAGAGGATAATTTGACAGTTTAATGGTGACGTCGTGGTTTTTACATTAAAAGAGACACCAATTTATCCTTTGGGTTTTATGATTGTTTTTTTACTGCCTGTTGTTTTTTTAAAGAAAAATTCTCATGTTTCAAGGGAAGGCTGATAAAAATAGGATATTCCTGTGCACAAAAGAAAAAAGAACTTCAGGCTCAGTCCCACATCCCTCACTCGAGGCTCAGTTTAAAGCAGTTGGCATTAGCAGTGAATTAGCCATCCTGTCAGTGCTCTGCTCCTGTGCCAAACCCAAAAAAGGCTGTGTGAATCCAAACTATGCCAAATAGGGCATTTGACCATGAAAAATTACTCTAAAGAGCTGCAAAAAAAATTTGCTGTAATCAAACCCTGTGGTTCAAGACCCATCAACTGGTCCAGAAAGCAAGGAGTCTGCCGTGGGTGGCAGAACCAGGCTCAGGACTCCCTGCAGCTCCTTGGGAAGTCCAGACCCAAAGTCATAGGGAAAAGCCTGAAGTCATCTTGGTCTCTTAATCATTAATTATTAAATGATTAATCCACTGACTGAAACCAGTTAATGCCACTGCAGTGAGCTGGTCCACTCTGATTTGAGTTTGGGCACAGAAGTCTGGCAGCAAATATTTAAAGTTAGGACAATGATCTCATTGCCATCAATATGAAGCTTAATAAAATCATCTATCTTCAGGTGCTTTGGTTCATTTCTTTGGAAATCTAAAGTACTATGAATGGTGGCTCCTTATCTCCAAGCAGACCAGGAGAGGCCCCAGTCTCTGCTCAGGATCTGACAGTCCAGCAGCTGCAAAGCATGGGGAGGGCAGATGGGGAACACCGGAGCTGGTGAGCAACAGAAGTGCAAAATCACAGTGGCCACCCAACACCACCCGTCACTTGTAGATGGCCTTTGCTGGCCACCCTTGGAGCCCCTTTACTGAATGAGCCAACCATTGGTCTCCCCTCCAGAACATGCAGGAAGGTGGCTGTGCCCACAGCTCTCTTCCCCTGCATCCCATAGGGACATCTCCCTGTGTCCACCTTCACACGTGGGACAGCTCAGTCCTGGAGACAACCCTCATCACCCATTAGCCGCTGAGCTATGGGTGCAGGTGGGAGGGAGGGTGCAAGAGGAAACACTTGAGGTTCACACAGGAATGAAAAAATCTCTGCTTCCTCCTTCTCCCACAAAAAGCTTCCACCACCTAGGACTGTATTATTTTTTGTGAAAATACAGGAGAATCCTTGGTCTGGGCAACAACAACAAAAATCTTTAAAATTAACTGTCAAAAATACAGCTTGACCAAAACTATTTGAATTTGTGCCACATTCTGCGATGAGTTGGTTTTGATTGCTGGGCCGGGGGAGGAGGGAAGAGGAAGAACAGCAAAAAACACTTCAAACCAACCTGAAAGGATATTTTTTTTTTTACCCTCCTGAGATTTTTCCACTTTGGTCAGCGCACTGGAGAAATCACTCACTCCCACAGCCCTGCTGCTTCCAGCCCTGGCACCACCGAGGCTTTTCTAACACCAAATGGCTGGAGCAGCAGGACCAGAGCTGCTCACCATGGGCCACCTGGACACCATGTTTGGCCCCCAGATTTCCCTGCCCTGGGCAGGGAGCTATGGCCAGTGGCTGCTCCAGCAAGGAGACAAGCCTCTGCTGTGAGAGGCATCATCTCCAATTCATACAAAGCTTTGAAAGGCATCCAAGGGTCTAATTGGGAGGCCCTTAAATTAAAGTGGGGATGGGATTTGGAATCCACTTTAGAGCCTGCGGTTTGGAGGGAAGCATGGGGATCCATTTCATCTCTGTTGATATCAAGGGAGCCCAATATAAATGTTTTCTGGCGCTTTTATTCCTCCAGCCTTGGGGTTTACATGAGGGTTGGCTTTTTGTTCAGGTTTTTTTCTTTCTCTGTTGTTGTTTTTTTGCACTCTGAAGCCTTTTCCAACTGTAATTTTAGAAGAGGTGTGTTGCTGCAGTGTCTGGGGTTCTGCTCTCAGCTCTGGCTGCCTGTCCCCTCGCTGGTGACAGCCACCCTGCCCAAACTCAGAGCTGAGGTGGGACAGCAGCAGTACCTATGGGAAGCAAAGTTGTGCTTCAGGCCACAGCCCGGCCACCACCTCTGGGTTGCCAAACTGATGCCAGCCAGGGAAGGGGATGTGCTGCCGGGGTGGAGGGAGAGGGGAGGTGTGCCCATTGCAGCAGCCTCAGGGCTGCTCTCAGTTATGGTTCTCTCCCCAAACCTCAACAGTGCATCTTCACAGCTCTGGTGTTAAAAGCCCTCTGGCCTCGGGCTTGGGAGACATAGCTTGAGGATGGCTTTATTGGCCCACCTTCAGGAGGAAAGCTCTGCTGCCCTTAAGCAACAGCTTCACAGGTGAGGTAGTTGCTAGGGGCAGGAGTGAGGAGGCGAACACCAGATAGGCAGCAATTCTCCTTTGCCCATTTGCTTTTAGTTGGACTCTGCTGGAATATTAGACATTTTGTATTAATTTTAATTTGGCCCACTGACAAGGACCTCATGGCTGCACCTGAATGCTGGTCACAGACCTTGTGTCCCACCACTCTTCACTCCCAGTGCAAAGCAGGATCTTTTATTCTCTAGCCAAAGAAATATAAGCATTTCTATTTCTAGAAGCCAAAGGGGACACATATTTTCAACTTGTCCTGCTGTCATGAGCAGCATACGCCTAAAGGTGAAAGACTGCGAGGAAAAAAATCACCATTCCAATATGATTTTTGCTTATAGACAGATAATCTACAACACACCACGAGAGGAGGGCTCCACATGGTCTTCTCCAGAAGCCTCCTCCTCAGCTGCTGCAGCCTGGCCAGGCTGCAGTGAAGCCAGGCTGATTTACAGCACTTAAGAGCTGACCTCTGCAGATGGAGAGTGCTGGAACGTGTCAGCAGCTGCTCCATGTGGCCACTTCTCCTTTTAATCTTCTAATAAAATATTCAGCAAGCAACCAGGAGTAAAACGGTTTGAGGGAGTGGGAGTTTTCCGAACTTTGTATTTTTACTGCCAGAACAGAGTATTATTTCTCCTTGCTGCTTGAAGTGGTTTATGCTCACAAAGCCCTGCAACAACAATACCGTGCGTGCGCAGGAAATTCCCTTCACATCACAGTGACACGAGGAGGAGGAACGGGGAGCCTACAATGCATGTAAAAATATAAACACAAGAAATGACCTCATTTGTGCCAGCGTTCAGGCTGATTATATAGGTTCATGACCAAGATCTCTCCCGTGGCCTTATTTTTGCTCTGCTCTCCAGCCCGCTGTAGGCTCTGATCAAAAACAGGATAGCGTCATTAACTAAGACTTGGCTCCTTGTCATGTGCTTTCCCTCCAGCTCCTAAACCTCCTCCCCAGCCAAGCACCAGAGTCGCTCCCGTTCTCCCAAAGCTGGGAGGGCAGGTTCACTTTGGCCCTGTCCCCACAGGAGGGTTGAATGCTCTGGTAGAAATTCCCTGGTGGGAAACACACATGTATGAAAATAAAGGATAGGCTCGAGGCTAAAGTCCTGGCAGGAGAGGCAGAAAAACTTGCCCTCCTCACCTCCCAGCTCTCCCTGGGTGACATCTGGCTAGTCCTGGCAGCACACAGATTACCTTGGTCCTGCTGTTTCTCACCCCTCCAGGATTCTCCATGCCCCTTTCCTGTGAGTGACCCCAGAGCTGTGCATCATTTGGGATGACCCACTGGTAGACACACCTCCACCCTAGACCAGCTCTTTCCAGCCAGCAAGTCCCAGGTCCATTGACAGCCTGGCCAGGGGTGGTTCAACTGCCACACTTGTATTTCACAAGGGGCTGTGACATTTTGTGAGTGTCTCTGTGTGTGGGATCAGCTTCAGAAAGACAAGTCCCCACAGAAAGGAAATTACTCAGGATTTTTTTGTTTCATTTTAAGGGGAAAAAATCTGAAACCTTTCCACGGGATTTGTTTCCTTGTGAAATAAATAAATAGCTGGCTCTTTTGACATTTGAGTACCTGCTACTTTACCCTGCCCTGGGGTCACAATAAGCATCAGGGACCCTGACAGCAGACTCAGGAAGTCCCAAGACTTCAAGCCCTGGAGCAGGATAGAGTAGGGGGCCCACTCACATGGATTTTTGGGTCCCTGCCCAGGGACAGCAAAGGTGGAAGCTGTAAGATCCCCAACTCCCAAAGCTGTACAAATGAGCTGCATTGAAGCTACACATCCCAGCAATCTTTGTGCCTCAGTACCTGGAAAAAAAAAATGCTCAAAAGGTTGCCCTGAAACCATAGCCCTGAGGGGGGCTGGTTCTTCAGCTGAGACACTTGGCTCTGGAAAGCCTCAATTCAACCGCCACATGCTGACCAACAACATCCACATCCCACCAGCTCCTCAGCCCAGGACCATCCCTGCCTGATGTGTAGTGCTCAGGGACCATCTTCCTCCACCGTAGCAAAGCAACCGCCGTGTCCTCCCAGAAGGTGTCTGTCATTTGGGTAGTTGCCTCCTGCTCCTCCGCCAGTCCCCTCCTTCATTAAATTAACACCTCATTAGAAAATGCAAGCCTCTTTGTTCCTACAAATGGTGCTGGAGGGTGTTTACTTTTCTAATGAATATCCTGTGTTGAATGGAAATCTGTCCCTGGCAGTCCTTAACAAGTGCTCCATTAAGCTGTTTGAAAAATGTGTCTTTTCTGTTCTCCTTTGAACAGGTTATGCTTTGCTCCTTTAAGCAAGTTTTTGGCTGCCTCCCCATACCTGAGAGGATGGGTGGAGAGGTGGCCATCTGCTTCCCAGAGCAAGGAGCTTTTTAATCCTCAGCAGCAGGAAACGTGCTGAGAGACAGGGCAGCCTCTCTACCAGGTAAAAGAGCATCCCTCTGCTGCCATGGACTGCCCGGCCTAGCACAGCCCAGTACAACAGAGAGGTGGAGCTACAAGGTTCACACTCTTACAGTACTATTATGAAATTACAGAGTTCAATAGCAAACCAGAAATGTGAAGGCAGGGGTGTGGTGGATGGAGGGGCCAGATGATCAGAACAATGTAAATTCCACTTGGAATTATAAGCATCGACTTCAAAAAAAGTCAATTTTGGGGGGTTGATTTGTGATTGTGTCTGTGTTAGCAACAACGTCTAAAATTGGTTATAGTTCTTTTGAATAGAGCTCAGTTTGAAAAGTGTTCATTAAAAGCTTTGGGCTAAAGAGTGTTTGGTGAAGCTTCTTCTCCAATCAGTAAATGGACGCAGGTACCACACGTGTTGCCTTTCACCCAAAACCTAAGGAAAGTTCACAGAAGGACAGAAAACACAGAGAGCATCCTTACAGGGCAGGAGACTCACTGTTGTGCCAATGAAACAGGATTCCAGAGTCCCCCTGCAAACAATGGCATGTTCTGAGCTGATAGGATGCTGCTTTTTGTCTCCAGTCAGTCCTGCACACAACCCAGAAGCCTTTACACTCCTCTCAGCCTCACAGAGTTATTTTCATGAGCTCCTCCTTCACCAGGCAGGCTGAAGAGCAGCTACCATGGCTGTCTGGGTGAACTACCAAAATGCTGGGGTTGGGATTTCCTTCTGGATTTTTGCTAGTATTAAACCCCTCTGCTAGGTTCAAAAGAGATGAACTGTATCACTTTGAGGGTGAGAAAACTGCACTAGTTCAAAGCTGCCAGAACCTCCTTTGCCCTAGAGCTACTTGAGGAGTCTAATTCATCTGGATAAACAGGTAACATGCTAGGAAAGCACATGTGGCCAGGAAGAAATGGAGCTCATTCACCAGCAAACCTCCAACCCCAGGAGTTCTCATTTTGCTCCACCAATCTTACATGATTCCCTTCAGGCAAGAAAGTCTGGGGAGGGCAACAGTGCTGGAAGAACAGTCTCATTTCCCTCAGAGTAAATGGAGGTCTCTCTCTTGAGAGACTTAATATCTTCCAGTACAAAGTGATGCCAACACAATGCAGGTATGAGAAAAGCACAGAAAACCCACATTTCAGAAAAAACAAACAAAAAAAATGTGTGTTGTTACAGTCACTGGTGGTTTGGCCATTGGTATCTGCATCACACAGCTTGGCACTGGCCACACAGCCTTGACCTTGGGTGGTAGGGCCTGAACTCTCAGTTGCTTTTCCCAGCACACAGCTTACAAACTTGAAAGGAAAGGTTTGCTCTGTGTTGGACCCTCCAAAGCATATTAACCCAATGTTTTAATGGAATAAAATTTTTTGAGGGTTTTTGTGTGTATTTTGGGGGTGTTTTGGTGGGTAGTTGTGGGATTTTCCTTTCTTTTCTTCTTCTTCCACTACTGCTGCCATCCAGCTCAACAGGCCATACCTATAAGCACACGAGAACTGCAGTGAAGTCAGCGTGGATGTACACTGAGCTCAAAATCTGGCCCAAAACATACAGGCATCAACATAAAACCAGTAATAGCATTTGCAGAATGAGGAAACAAGGTAATTTCCTAGCCAGTCATCCCATTAGGGCAAGATCCCTTGTTAGAACTATATTGATAGAGCAGTTGATAATTAACCCAGCCATGTCCGTACTGTACTAGTGCATTGTCCAGTGTTATCTGACAGTGGTTTCAGAGATAACACTGGACAATGGCCCGTTGGAAAGGTGGGTAAACCAGAAAGAAGTACTGGAATGTTTGCAGGGAAAGAAAAATAATGCCACTACTGAGACATTAAGCTACTAAATTCAACCACTCCACATAAATACCCGCTTGACTTGGGTAGCTTTCCTAACAGATGATATGTAACTTCAACTGAAAGATGAGAAGTCCAGTGGTGGCTCCACTTTCCCTTTGCTCAGCCTATTAGTTAAGACAGTTCAAAAGAGAGAAAAAGAAATTCAGCTGCCACTGGCCATTGAAAGGAGGAGACATTTGGAAACCGCAATGTGGAAAGCAGAGGAAGAATAGCTGAAATACCCCAAAAGACCAGGGACAAAGCAAGCCAGTTATTGTCAAAGCATTTCTCTTAGCAAACTCTGAATCCAAATTCTGGTCACTCATTTGCAGGAGGAATTGCTCCAAACCGAGCGAAAGAGTTCTCATGTAACCTAGAGAAAATAATTCCTAGAATAAACACATGAATCCAGTCTAATGCTCTGCAGACCTGCCCTAAAACTGAGAATTTCTGCTTTTCCTGTGGCCAGACGATTCCAGCTGGCACGTCAACAGGCCACACCTCGACAGGCCACCTCAAGCACTCAGACCAAATTAGCATTGCCACCATCTATTAATACATATGAGCCAGGATTAAATACCTGTAAAACAGGACAGGCTTCATTCTGCCCTAAGAGACCAGTAGCCATTAGGAACAGCTTTATCCAAACCACCCCAGTCGCACCTCTTGGAGCTGAGATTAGAATCTAACTCGATACCTCTGGAGATCTGTTGTTGCTCTCCACTCTACACCAGTTAATGAGCAGCTTTGCCTCCATCGTAAACTCTGACAAATGTGTAACTTCAGGAATTATGTTTGCATTTCTACCTATTCCACACCTATTTGGGTCAAAAATGGTGAGTTTAACTCTACATCTGCACACAGTTCAGTTTCCCAAAAGAGGGTGGAAGGATTACACTGAGATTTACTTTAAAAATGCTATTTCTAGGATTCTTCCTCTGAATGGCAGCAGTTGTTTATTATACATGCCCTAGAAACAACAGTATAAAATGCCATCTGAATTAAAAAGGTTATATTTTACACGCACTTTGCTCTTACTCTGTAGCATAAGGTGACACAGGAGTACAAGACAGAGGTGGGGCTGTTTTCCTTGACACCAGTCCTGCAAACCCATCCACACCAGAATATATGTGGCTGAGCACTATTTAATACACATTTAAAAACCTGCTTCAAAGGCAGGCAGGAAACAGAATTTATCAACCCTGTTCCTGAAGAGAAAGGGAAGATGTTAAATTGTAGAGAACCTCTCACTCCCTATTCCCTCATGCTTCTCAAAACAACATCTTGAATAGGTTTGACTGGACCTCTGAACATCTCTTCAAGGCTGGGCTAATGAATCATAGCTAATGCCAGAGGCATTGGCAGAAAACTTGTCAACCTGCTTTGCATTTTTGTTCTCACCATAAATTTGGGACCAAAAAAAAAAAAATAAAAAATAGTGCATGCAAGTGCCATTTGCTTAAATTATGTTTCTCCCTGACTGGAGCAAAGTGACTAAGGCTGGAGATCCCACTTGAACCAAGCTCCTTGGCCATGTCAGGGCACAGCTTGTCATTCACTTGCAGTTTTTGTAGCCAAATGTGTCAGTGAGAAAATCCAGTCCAAAAATCTAAGCAGAACAGTAGCATTCTACCTCCAGCTTGCACTGTCAATGACAAGCTGCAGTGCAGGAGCAACAAAAGTTAAGTTGTCCAAATTTAGGGATTCAGCAGAGAACAAGGTTTGAACACTGCACATTTCAAGGGCACTCACAAGCCAACACAGCAGCAGAGATGTCCTTGTCTTCATTACTTACAGCCCTGTCCTGACCCACCAAATGGTACCTATATATTGACATGATCAAGCTGGGTAAGAAGAACATGGGGTATATTTGACCCCAAGAGTCAAGTTGTGCCTGACGGTCTCCAAGTAAACCAGAGAGTGCCTTCTACTTCAAGAAAAATGGCCACCTCTTGTAAATATAATCCTCTTCCTCTCCATAGCAAGCTAATCAGAGAGCAGATAATTAAGATCACAGAGTTTGTATCTGGAGCAAGACTACAGTTAAAAAACATGCAGGGCATGATCTATGCAGCTGGGGAAAATGAACAAACAAACTAAAAACCCCAAACCAAGAAAACCCACCAAGCCAGCCACCCTAAAATCCACAACTGCTTCAAGAGCACTTCAAAAGAATGACAGCAACTGGAGGTGCTCAGGAGATCAGAAAAGCAGGATATGTATGGCAAAGGATAAAAAGTATAAGACACATCATAGCTCTTTCTGGCCCTTCCTACGCCATATCTGGCCCCAACACACCATCATCTCATTGTCCATCTTTCAACTTCTCAAAAACTTCATCAGAAATTCCACCTGTTTGAGTCTTAGGAGAACAGAGTCCATAGGTTTCTACATAATTTTGTAAAACTGCAGCGATGCCAGAAAGTTCCAACCCTTTCTTTCAGCTTTTTTTCCACTCTTCCACTCGCTGTGGTTCTTTTTTGGTCAAATCATTCCAGGGAACTCTTATTTTTGTAAGAACTCTGATATCATTCCTGTTAGATGATAAACATTTATAAGCCTAGGCATCATTCTAAATACTTAGCCCTTAGGTAAACACTAGGAAGTAAAGGTCAAACTGTAAACATCAGTATTTTTGTAAAGTTTGTGAGCATTCATGTTTTGAATTCTTGTTTTCCTTAAGTAAACCCCAGGCAAGAGATAACAGATGCCTAATTTCAAAGATGCTGTAAGTTATAATTTGGCACGCAATGGCATGCGTAGTAATGAAGTTTATAGAAGTGCTCCCTCTCCCAAGCGTTCACACATGAAAAATTAAAGTGGAGATAGTTGTTTTATTTAAATCAGACCTATTTTCAGAAACCTTTTATGCAGCCATAAACTGCTGTGCACTCAAAGATCAACATTTGTGCCTCTGAGTTTTCTCCCTAATAACAAGCCAGCAAGGCGGCGCGTTCTGCCTTAAAGGACCATTAGGAAAGCAATTCTTTGCTGGGGGGTGGATTGGGATGTTTCTTACTCACAAAACAGATAACGAAGACTTGATGTTCTTGCAAAGCTGAGCACTCAGAAGTGAGAAGAAGCCAGAGTTACAGGAAACGGAGCAGTTTTACCTCCCCTCCTGCATGTGCATGATGACGCAGCGTGTAGTGAAACAACCACACTCCTCTTTTCACTGCGGGGTGCTAGAGTCTCAAGATACCCAGAAGATGAAGAACACTTAATTAGTGACCACCCATGAAGAGTTTGGTTTAAGTAACTTGCCTGGAATCACTCTGGGAGAAGCACTGAAAGTGCTAATTCTCTAGTGTACATCTGAACAGCCTTTAATAATTTTTCCTCTTTCCACATCCCCCCGCCTCATTCACCGTTCATCTTCCCACTCCTGCCAGAAATGGGGTAGAGATCCTTGGACAATGGTGTCTTTTACCACATAACCCTGATGCATTCCCCAAGCAGGTCTGTAATTGTAGTGGTCTAATTAAAGACTCTATCATAACAGAGAACATGGGAGCAGGGCTTGAAAGATAATTAAAGTTGCAAGATAATTTTGGTATATCCTGAGTGTTTTTAAAATACAGTTTGCACACATACACGTGTGTGATGTCCTTGACTTAAAAAAATCAAAATGAAGTTATAAAAATCCACTGCATAGCTGGAAGCAAATTCCAGCAGGGTTGGGACCCTTGGAGTTACTGGAGAGACCCCAGTAGTTAAAGCCAACAAAGTACCTGCATGCAGGAGAGAATGTTGTCCTCTGCTGTGCAGACAAGAGGGAGCTGAGCCACACTTTGTCTGGGGACTTTGCAGACACTTGATGAAAAGGGCACAAGGCAGGAATCACCAGCTTCATTTCTGATTTCTGGAAGGAAACATGCTGAACACACACTTTTCTACCATGTCCCCAAAATACAGAAGTCTCCTGTTCTCTTTTCCATATGTATCTATGCATCAAGGGAACAGAGGAGCTCTTTGCAAGCATCCATCCCCCTCCCGTGAGCACAGAGGGAGATACTCAGTGCAGACAAGCAGGCTTTCCTGGGATTACTCCCATCCTGAAAATACAGCTGCAATTCCAGAGCAATTCCTCTCTTGCCCGTGCCCCCCTCCACCCCCCCAGGGGACAGACCCGTCATGGGTGGGGGCTGAGGGAGAGCAGCCCCTGCACAGCAGGGAGAAGCCCAAGCCGGCTTTGCAAGGATGAGATTTTTCCCTCCAACATCAGCTGAGCACGTGCAAGCTGAGAAGTTTGAAAGGTTCATTAAGTGGCTGAGTTTGGCAGGAAAACCAAGTGAAAGTCACTCTCCTGCCAAATCTCCACAGCACGGTGGTGCTAGAGCTGCTCAAATTGGCAGCTATCTTCTGTTTCAAGGCAAGCAAAACCTCTCCTTTCCTTTTTCCAAACCTGGTGGTGCCAGTCCCACACCAACCACGTGCCATCCACGCATACGTGCAGGAGCACACACTCACCCAGCAGCCCTGCCACTGAAATCTGACATTGGCAAGAGCTGGGGTTGTCCCCATTTGCAGCAAAGGGCTGGCAAGTTTTAGATCTCAGATCCACCCATCATCACAACAGAAAACCCCACGATGGGTGAAATTCCTTCCTGTAATAGAAAAAGTATTTCCACTCTATTTGCTCACATGCCACCAATAAAGAAGATTTTTACACTGGTCCAGCCCTGGGTGTGTGTTTGGGGTTTTTTTTAAATATTATTACTTTTGATCAGCTGTCAGGCAAGAGGAGGTTTTTTCCCTACTTTTCCCTCTCTTGGCTGTGGTTGAACATCTCATCACCTGTCTACGTCAAGCTGAGAACTTTCATTTTAGACTCAAAGTTGCATACATTTTCTTTGCAGACCTTCTGTATGTAATAGGTGAATAACAAGTGTGCTAAAATAAACTAAAAATAATTAAAATAATTGGGACTAGACACAGCAGACAGGAGCACACACCTTTGCATTTAAGCTGTTAGGAACAAATATCCATCTCGTTAAGTACGATGTACATCCAAAAGCAAATTAACTGCCCATATTTGGTTCTACAAAAGGAAGCCACCTTGGAGACTGGGCCTACCAGCAAAATCTGGTTTTACTGGTCTCATGTTGGACAGTAAAGTTGGCAGCAGCTGGCAGAGCTGGGACTTCAAAGAACAGAGGATTTGCTGGAAAAGAGTCAGCCAAGTCCATTCCAGAAGCTCTTCCCTGACCCTACACAGCATCAGATACGTGAAAGGGGAGGAGAAAAAAATATTAATCTTGCTGTTTAATATATGTTTTGAGAGTCCAATTGCTTGAGAGTGCCATCATTTTCCTGAATAATTTAAAAAATTAATGACTAATAGACACACTTTGTTAATTCAAACTAATTGCTTTTCACAGTTATGTTTAAGCACTGAGAGAACACTGTCCACAAATGTCTATTTTCTCTTTGGGATACAACTAAAGAACAAAGAAATTAAACCATACATAATTAAGGGATGGCTACAGAGTATGTAGTTACACCTGGTATAAACATTAATAAATAATGGTATTTCTCTCTCTCTTTTCTATCAAAGGAATTTTTTAGGACTAGACAGAACCAGCTATTTTTCTGAAATGATAAAAAAACCTCAGATCATTTGCACCTCTACTGCCATTCAGGTATGACAGATATATTCTAAAAGTCATGAAACTTTTAACTTTGGTGACTGGTTAAACAACTCACTAGAGCAGCATAACATGGAAACGCTTTCAGGAAACAGGCAAGAAACCAACAGAGAGAAAAGAAAAAATAGGAAGTTCTGCATAAAGTACAGTATCAGTTGAAAAAATTCCAGGGGAAATTTTTCATCCAGTTCTCCTCGAACCTTCCTCCTTCCTCAAAACAAGTATTTCCACTTCAAGCACAGGAAAAATGGAAAACAAGAAGTAACAAAAAGGAACCTGATTTTCCAGAAGATCCAAATCCTGGCCATTTGAAGGAACTACTCTTTGAGCCATGTCCACCCAAACATTGAGACACTCATTGCTATTCAGATCTGAAGTGTTGGCCAAGGTTTTCGTTTCACTTGATGATTAGTATTTTGAGGCAGCAAAATACGCTTGTACAAGCATCTGGAAACCCGTGGATCCCTGCTGGTTTGAGAGCCTGGTAGGGAGATGGAAGCAACCAAGCTTTGCAAGAACACATTTTCAAGTTTACATCAAAGCTCTGAGGGGAAACATTTGGCTGCTTGCTCAAGCATACGCTACTTCAAGGTGGCTTTGCAACACAAGTCCTTAACATTGCCCACCTTGCAGGCTGTGGTGAAACCTTCCAGAGCTCTGCTCAGTTACATGTTAACCACGGGAACAATGCTGAGCTGGTTTGGATTTCACCATATTTGGTCTGAATGAACCGAAACCAGTACAAAACCCACCCAGTGTGAGCCAGTACCAGCCAGATTCTCAGCACTTCAGCACCCATCGTTTCCCTCCAGCGTCACTGGAGCTCGGGAGCTTTGCTTTGGTGACCTGTGGCCTTTCTTTCTTCCCACCCGCCTCATTCTTTCTTTCTTTGCTATGTATGTTAATTTGGGGAAAATCGTAGCCTAGGGCAACACACCTGACTGCTTCCCACCCAAAATCATTTACCATTTAATGCACGGTTACATTCATTCTTCTGCCTTTATAGTTCCCTAATGAGCTTGAACTGCAATTAACAAAATGATTGTGTTCACTTTAGTACAATGCACCTGCAAATACCAGGATGGGAAGTTGTATTTAAGACATAAAAATACTCTCAGTACATATTTCAGCAGAGGCTTCGTCTTCTAACACAGGCTTGAATGTTAACATTTGAATGGCTGCAAATAGTTTGCTCTCTTTTTTAATTTTTATTTTAATTGGTCAGAGATGGACCTTAGATCATCTTCTCATCCAGGATGCAATGAGTTGGTGAGAAAAAATACAAAATACTTCCCTTTCTTTTTCTCCTGAAATCATTAACTATCCTGTACTGCATAATTTTGATTGTAAGAGTTCAGATCAAAGATTGTTTTTAAACCCACTGTTAGGATTCATTCAAAACTAGTATTTATGAGAAAAAATGCCTGCCAGAAATAAATGCTCAGCTGTTTATCTTATTTCATTGATACTGGACACAGTGTTTCAACAAATGTGACACTAATCAGCACCCAGCAGCAGATCTGCACACACATTTTTTATGATTTTGGGGAGAACAACAACAAAAAAAAGCCTGCTTTCTCTTTTTCTCTGCCTGTTAAATGGAGCACAAACTAGAAATAACACGGTACACAGAAACCAGAACTCACAACATTCATAGTGCTCCATCTATTGCTCTTGCTCAGTGGTTTTTCTCTATGTCACAAAATCAGAAATACTGAGATTGGAAGGGATCTCTGGAGGTCATCTCATCCAACATCCTTCTCATATAGAGCAGGTCCAGCTTCAGGTTAGATCCAGTTCCTCAGGGCCTTGGCTAGTCAAGGTCAAGAAATCTCCAAAAGTGGAACTTTTACAACTGCCTGGAGCTCAAGTCCTAAACCACTGCTGCTGTCAACATTTTTTTCCTTATATTCAGTCAGATTTCCCCTTGCTATAACCTGTGGCAGTCTCCTGACCTTCCACTGTGCACCTCTGAGAAGAGTCTGGCTTCATCCTCTCTATAAACTTCTGGATCATGGAAGAGTGCAATTACATTCCCTCTAGCTACATTAACTAAGGTTCCCCCACCTCTTCTTGTGTGTCACCCAGTCTATCCACCCAAGCACCGTATCTGCTCTCAGCTCTCTCCAGTTTGCCAGTATTTCTACCAAAGAGTCCCAGACTGGACACAACTCCCAGGCTGGTGTCACCTGCAAACTTGCTAAGGATGCAAGAGGCCTGCAAACAGATCTTGCCAGTAAACACCAAGACAAGACATTGAACACCTCAGCCTTTACATCACCTGTCACATTCAGCAGAAGGCCCACACCTTCCTTGGTCTCCTTCACGTTGCTGATGTACGTGTAGCAATGATCAGCTTACACTCCATGAGACTCCTCAGTCCCAACTCCAGCTGAGCTTTGACTTTCCTGACTGTTCCTACACACCCAGGCAACATGTCTGTATCCCTCTTTGGTTGCTTGTCTCTGTGTCCTCCTGCATACTCTTCCTTTTTGAATTTGAATGTCAGGAGTTCCCCGTTCAGCCAAGCTGGCCTCCTGCTATACCTGCTCAGCATCCTGAACATCAGGATGGACTGTTCTTGTGCTTTGAGGAGGCTGGCCTTGAAGATCAAGCAACTTTTATGGGTCTTTGCCCTCCAGGGCAGACTCCCAGGAGATTCTGCCTACCAGTTCCTTGAACAAGCCAAAGTCCACATGCTTGAAGTTTTGAGTGATTATTAATTACTTGCCTTTCCCACTTCCCTCAGGTTCTTAACCATCTCATGATGCTGCAGCCAAGTCACCCCAAAACAGTTCTTCCTTATTTGTGAGCAGTAGGTCCAGCACAGTGCTTCTAATCACTTTGTCCAGCACCAGGATCAAAAAGTTGTCCCTCACACTTCATAAGTCTCCTGAATTGCTTATGCCCCACCATGCTGCCCTTCCAGCAGATGTAGGGAGGGTTATGGGCCTCCTAAAAGAGTTTAGGGTTGTTGCAACAACAAGTAACTTTGAAGAGGTCCATTCAGACAAATCCACCCACGGCCTCATTGGTGGAGGATCCCTGGAGTTCTTTATATAGTATAGAAGAAGAGGCAACACACACTGAACTAATGCCCAAAGTGTTCACTTATAGCCAGTTTGGTGAGCAACACTGGCTCATTTCAGAACAGAACACGACCTACCTAAGTGATGAAAGCTCCAAAGCCAGACACTCTACTCACTGTCCAGAGGACAAGGCCAGGAAATGAGTCAAGGAAGAAACATTTCTGTACCTTGTGGGCTCGATCCCCAGCACCAGACAATTCAAAGGACAGCCAGAGACTCCAATTCTTATAAAAAGGACAACTGCAGAATTGCTACTGAATAACGTCTGGAAACTCACTCTTTCTAATGGAGTTGGATACTGGCAGCAGATAGCACCTTTGCTGCTTTATCAATCAGGAGGCAGGTAGATTTTTTAGACCTTTGGCCAAATTGCCACTCGGAAGCTTTCAACTCCACTGAAAGCAGAGTAAGGGAAAGGCAAACCTGGCCTTCAGTATGAGCTGGAGCCTGCAATTCACCCAGGCTCTGGAAAAGCCTGGTGATGTAAATGAGGGCCTGATTTGACTGTGACTCATGTACCCTGTCAGACAGCCCTAATGACTGCCCTGCCCTGGCTCTTCAGCAAGTAGGAACTCAGAGGAACTTCCCCCATCCATACACTGACTACCAAGACATCCATATCTCCCGGTCATCAACTTCCTTCCTACATAGCAGAAGTCCTTAACTCTCTGCTCAACACCATCACTGCCACCATCCTTACTTGAACATTGTAAATTTTACTGACTTTTCTTCACAAAAGCCACTCAGGATGGATTTCCCCCATGCCAATGACAGGATAGTAAGGGCCAGATATTTTTAAAAACAGAATTAAGTTCCAGTCCATGCAAGTTCCAATAAACCTTCACTTTGCCTCTGAGCTGGTTGAGCTCATAGGCCCTGATTTTGCTCAGTGCTCCTGGAGTTGTCAGGGATCAGGCCATGGGGAAGTGCCAAGTTTCACACTGTTCTGCACATGAAACCATAAATCCCTCTCCAGAACCCCAGGGGCATGAGGGGGGCCACTGTTCAAAAGGTTCATGAACTTGGATAAAGCCAGGCAGATACCAGAGTTCGTAACAATGTACTAAATTGAGTTCTGTCCCAAAGTTTTTCATGGGCCTTGAATATAAAATAGCTAATAAGAATCCTAATTTTTTGCAGAATCAGACCATTGGTAAAAAAACCCCAAACCTTACCATATTCTGTTCTTAGCTTTATCTTTTTCAGCTAATTCAATGCACTATTTTCTCCTAGAAAAACAAGAGGCAGTTTTCTTTATCTTAGGTCATTTTAACTTTTGGTAGGTATCTAGAGATGATTCTTTTGTTTGCTTTTATTTTTAAACTATTCACCTCTCAGAGACAAATAACCACATTCTACAAGGTGAGACTACCTGAAAATGTTTACTTAGACTAATCATAAAATAGTTATTATTCTGCAAAATCTTTTGAGATTATATTTGTTTGCACACAATACGAAGTAATAATTTGTCAGTATTTCTTACCTGCTCACTTCAGTAAAACACTAAATCAAACTAATAGGAAAATTTAGGGTAATAACAGCTAGTCCTTTATAACTCTGATTGTCAGTTTTCTGTGAAAACTACAACCAGACTTTTCACTATCTTATTCCACTGGAATTTTAGAGGAAAATTTGCTATTCAGGATGCTCATAATTCAGACTTTAGAATAAAACCAAGAAATATTTGGTCACCCATCCTGCAAGCATACATGTCAGCACACGGTTGCTTTGAAAAATCAAATTTCAAGAGAAAAGCACAACTTGACAGGCAGATTTGAGGCTTCCTTAGGATAAATACCAAGTTACCCCACTGCCATCCAGCACAATGCTAACAAGAAGCGACAGAGTTGGGTTTTCTTGTCTACAGAGCAGTTGTTACAACAAGCAATGAAAAAGCCTCTGATTTGATTCATACTGAAGTCACAGATGCAACCGATTGAGTGGAAGCTGTTTGGAGGAGCAGTTGTCTCTTTCCTTCACATGTAAATAAGGAAACCTCATTTCAACATATATTTACCACTGACATACCAACAACTTTTGCAACAAGCCGGATCAGATGTTCTCACAGTGTAACCCTGCACAGGATTTGGCACGCAGACTGCAAAGCCCTTTACTCAGAGGTGCTGGGTGATGGTCAGCATCATCTCAAAGGCCAGTGATGAACCCAAGTTCTAGGTCTTTTGAGACATTTCTCTACCCTGATAGACATTCTTTTGGGAAAAGCAGCCCCCTGTGGACAGGCATCTCCTAGACATCCATCACTGGCTCTGGGAGTAGCATCGATGGTGACTGAGGACAGCTTTTCATTTCCTGCCTGCCCAGGACACACAACTGACATGACTAAAGGGAGCAGGGAAAAAATGTCAAATCTGAAGGAACCTTTAATCTCTTAAGTTAAAAAGAAAAGAAAAAAACCCAAAACACGCAACCACTTACTAATGGAATGTTAAGATTGTGTATTAAACCCACAAAAGTCAGAAAAGGAAGGAATTAAAGACTCCCTTGGCTCTTTTAACCCTTCCCTCTGCCCGTGTGCATTGCAGGCTTTTCATTACTCAGCCACATACCAGCGGGCAAAGGGACATAACCGTAGGTGATGTTGAAGGGAGGGGTATGGCTTGTTATGAAGCAAAGCTGCAGAAATGGAAACATTAATAACTAGTCATTTTATCTTGTAAAAGTTTAATATTCACCATTAAAGAACGGCAAGACGCTAAAGAAACGGCAACACGTTGTTATGGAGCTACATGAAATATTGAATAAATGAGCTGTTCCTCTCAGTAAATATTTTGGTTGCAGTTTACTTGCAGTAGTATTTATCTCCAATGAAACCATATGAGGGTAATATATCACCCTAAGTAACTATCCCCCTGTTTATGTCGACATGTAAACAAATCTCACAGAAATGGGGTAAGTTTGTCCTGTGTGCAGCACCCAGGGAAGTATTTGAGCCCCACGTCTGCAAAACTCAGCGCGCTCCCCCCCACTAAACTTCTGCAAGCTCAGTATCTGCTGCGTTTTGAGTAGTTGCACACTTCCCAATCCTCAACTCGCACATCCTCCTCATGAGCAAGGAAATATTATTATCCTGCTTTTACAAATGAGGATCCCAGGTACACGGAGATTAAAGCTGAGCATTTCAAAGCATCCCAGTTAATTAAAATGACTGGAAAATGGGTGTCCAAATTGTTTAGATACCTTTGAAGTCTCAGAATAATTATATTGCTCAAGGTCACACAGGGAGTTTATGGCTGACCCACAACTTGAACCCAGATTTCCAGCGTCCCACTCCAGCACCTTAATCACAAAGCCATCTTTGCTTCCCAATTTAATACTGGCCAGACCTGGTCCTCATGCAAACTGGTTGCCAAGGGATGAAACCTGTTATTATGCCATATAATGTAGCTATCTCTCTCTACCCTACAGGATAAACAGCAGCGCATTTGGGCATCTTCAAATTCTTCAAGGTACGTATCATTAGAAAACACTTAGGAGGCAGGGAAGAGCTATTTGAGAATTAGCACATGAGGACAGTGAGGGACTTTTCCAATGGTGAGCTCACTCCAGTACAAAATAAATCCTCAGAGGTATTCAGAGTAGCCCTGAGACTTCAGCAATACAGCATGTGGTGGAAGAGCCCTCTCCCAAAGACAAAAAAACCTCAGAAAGGACCTGATTGAGAGGCCTCCACACCACGGAGACAGAAGAGCTTCTGCACATAGCCCTGCCTGACACCCGTTGGCCTTTCTCAGTAAAAAGTAAAGCTTCCCAGATAGGATTGAACCTCAGGTTCCTCCTAGGCACACCAACACCCTCCAGGATGTGGAACACAAGGAAGACAGAGATCAACATAAAACACACACACATACTTAACAAGCTCACTTCTTTTTATCATGGAGGTTGCTAATTTCCTAAGCTAAGAACAACCTTTGGAACTAAAATGAATCATGCGTCTCATTCGGAGTGCATCAAAGAGTAGACAGTCTTTTTAAAAGAGTCAAAAATCACCTCAGCTGTGCTTTTGTTATCTAGCCCAAGGTTAAGGATTTGGCCTTGGGCTAACAATTGGCTCAGAAAATCAGGATCATGTAATGAGAGTTGCAGGAAGAGAGAAAAACCAAAGCTTGGTAAAAGCACACTCTTCAAAGTGTCCCAGTATTTGACCCTTTTTTTTCTCTCCCCCCCCNCCCCCCCCCCCCCCCTCTCAGATGAATGAGGTAAAGAGAGGAAGGAAGCCTGAAACCCTGAAGGAAGTACTCACATACAAGAGGAGCTGGAAAGACCTTCCCAGATACTCAGGCTCACAGAGAAAGACCTGACAGCAAATTTTCCTCATCAGTTACACGGAAAAGTTGGCAGTAACCCACTGCATGGCTCAGGCCTCAAAAGGAGAAGGCAGCACCTGGTTATTTTCTTTGATATAAAACATAAGTTAAGCTGCTCCTATTTGAAAATTAAATCTAACCCTCCAAAAAGGGGTAAGACCCTCCAGCAGATGAGAGTGGCAAAAGCTACCTGTCAGCAGAGTGGCCTGCTGGGTTATATGGACAAGTTCAAAATAATGATTTCTTATTTTTTCTATGTTTTTTGTTGCTGTTTCTTTTTTCTGTCAGAACTTGCATGCAGGAGAGTCACAGAACACTTTCTCAACTTTTGCTGCTGACAAAACCTAGAAGGCTCCACCCATGCTCCCAACACCATTTTCCCAGGGCTTGGTCCTTCTCCTGGAGGAACTTTGCAGTGGGCATGAATCAGGAACTCAACAGGTGTGCAGGATCTCTCTCTAAATGACTCTGCCCTCTAGGGTACATTTGGGTTATATTTTCAAAGATGAAAACCTTTTCATCTGCAAACCTGGGAGACTTCTTTGCCCAACGTGTCAAGAAGTAGTTAACAATTAACTGGTTCTAAAAAAAAAAAAAAAAAAAGTACCCCAACAAACAAAACTTAAAAAAAAAATAAATCACCAGACCAGGAAATATGAATCAATTAGTCTTTGATCCTCCCCTCAGTAACAACATCATCTAGAACATGGGTTACTGCTAATCCTAAGTAACCTAAGATGTTGATGGGCTTTAAAAATACCAGTGGTTACAAAAAGGAGAACTTCAATTCCATTCCTTTCTGATCTTTGGATCTCAAGGTGGCATTCTGAGACTTCTCCCTTGAGAGTGTGAGGAAATTTTCTTTTTAAGAATCTCAGGCTCTGTGATGTCCTCATGAGATTCCAGAAGAGGAAGCTTTAAATCCCACAAGATGTCAATAAACTGAAAGCAGGAAAATGACAACGTACCTGTCATTCCAGTAATCTAGGTCTTGACAACAGGAATAAAAGAGTATCAATAATGCCAGTATTTTGCAGAACAAAACTGCTCATTTTTCACTTAAAGCTATTGGGCCCACCTTTTATTTACAGTGCCAGGGCCAGGAAAACAGCTTCCATGTGCACTAGGGCTTGGTCCAATAGCAACAGGTTGTGACATCAAAAATACCTTCATGTTAACATTATGATGTCAACTAGAAAATCAGGATTCTTCATGAAAACAGACAAAGAAGCTGGACTCTTAAAGTGAGAGACTGCTTTTAAGTAAAAGATTTTTTCATTCAAAAGAAGAGAGAAAATGCAAGCAGAAAAAAATAGTGTTAGAACTGTCCTTAAAATAGAATAATTTAAAACATCAGCCAGAGTGATGTTTATAAGAAAGAATACATACCCTGTCTCTCTTCCTAATTCCTAAGGAGTCAATCACTCCTTTGGTCTACGAAGTCCCATACGAAGTTATTGATAAGTCATGAGAAAAATGCAAAAGTCAAGATTATAATGAAATGAATCATTGTTGCTGGCTGTAAAGCAGAGGCATTCTCCTCAGCCCGGGTGTTTGGTGCAGCTGTAGTCAGATATCCCTTCCCCCTCCCATCACCACTGGCCTTGCAATTAAGCTTCAATATGCCTGTGTGTATATTATTGATGTGGAAGCAGCTATTTCCATCACACCGCAGACATTCTATACTTTTGAAGTCTGTGGTTACAGAGTCATTATTCCATACAACACTTTCCCATCGCTAGGGTGTGCAGGATGCCGTAAAAAAAAAGAAAAAAAAAGAGTTTGTGCAAGTTCCAAGTTACTGGAGTTATGTCAATAGTTACCTTAAATGCATTACTTTTTATACGTGGTCACCCTGCCTTCTGAGGATTTGCTTTAATAAGAAGGATGGGATTGTCTGAGAACCAAGTCAGTAAAGCTGTGCTGATCTGCAGATCTGGTTGATATTTCCATCTTTTAATCTGCATGTTGTTTCCAGGATGAGGATGATGATAGTAATAATACTACTAGTAGTAGTAATAATAATACATTTGCTTCTGTTTGTAGCGAAACACTGTTGAATGCTCTGTTTTAATGAGACACACTGAATGAAACAGTATCCTGCAGTGCAAGAAGTACATGTCAGCTCTCTGCTGCCTTGGCATTACGACCCAAGCTACAGCACAATATTCATAATTTTCTTGGTGATCTCCCAGAAAAACCTTCTTAATTTAATCTCTAATGGGATTATCAGCCTCATTAAATTGTAAATCTGCCACAGACCAGCTGTTGTGGGAACCTGAACTTTCAGAATGTTGTCAATTCACTGCTCTGATCTCTCTACCTGAGTCTCTCTAGAAACTTTTAACACTTTCAGCTTCAAAAGCCTGCAGGGTCCTTCCCCACTTCCTTCACCTACAACTTCTTCCCACAAAAAATCCCTGCCTTTTTCCAAACTAAAGCAGTACAGATCTGCTTCTTTCCTGGAGTTAAGCCAGGATACCCAACTGCAGACCTAACCCAGTGCTCCTGTCTCATTTCTATAGGGGCAGCCAAGCACACTTGGCAGGAGCCCTACAAGAACGAGCTGTGAAGAGCAAAACTACATCTCACCACTACCCTGCCCCGTGAGCTGAGAGCCAAGCTGACCCACCACACGATTCCTACCTCTGGAGAAGTCCAACAGCTCCCAGCCTCTGCTCACCCATCCAGGGTGATACAAGCCCAGGCAGGTATCCAGCTGAGTGCCTCCACAGCACTATGTAAATACACATGTAAATAAGCTTTGGCCCTCAGACTTCTGGCAAGTTACAAACACGGTCCCTGGTGTTACAAGGTGTCTCCTGCTGCACACAGCTGCCTCCAGACCCTTCCCAAACTAAGGTTCTTGCTGAAAGCAGGGACAAACTTGCCTTTGCAAAGGACACAGACCCAGGACAAAACCAGTGTACCTGCTTTTCTAAGTGACCATCGCACAAGGTTTGTGGACGGAAGGTTATTAAATCCTGGAGGGCACTGACAGGTGACTAGATTCCAAACAGAGAGGAAACTCCACCTGAGGAAACCATTACTGTTTGTTACAGACTAGGCTGTCAGGAATACAGGTAATGAAGGATTAGAACTGGAGAGACAGGAAAGAAGTAATCTCAAAATAATTTTGGAATTCTTGCTGTGCCCGAGCAAGGCAAACGTAATGGACACACACAAATGGTTCATTTCTCACACACCTGCAAAACCTCTTAGGAGAAATTTGGAGTACAGCAGAGTAAGTTATACTCTGATGGAGCTAGGATTTTTTTCCTTGTACACAGTAGCCTAACAAAATAAGAGACAGTGCTTTTATCCAACACCTTCCTTATAGCAATATGTAAAATCCAAGCGTCCTTCTGGACTCAGCTTCTTTTTTCTTTCCCATGTAACTAAAAAACAAAGTGGTTTGTGCCTCTAACAACCATTTATAATGTCTTTAAAAACACATTTTAGTGCCTTTGGCTTTTCATCATTTTTTGAGCAGCTTAAGTCAACTGGGAACAAGATTCGTGGTTCTCATGTTCTCGTGTTGTAAGAACACAACAAATCAAGTTCTCATAGCAGCAGTCTGCCCTACCAAAAGGGGCAGCCTTAATATAAAGGAGAAGAGAAACATTCCATATTCATAATTAGATAAATAATACTTCAGGCAAGATATGGCACCTTTAAAAGTGCCTTTTCAGTCTTGGATTTTTCTCTGCTTGTTACTACAGAAACCATCTAGCAACCAGAATCTAAGACAGACTCCACCCAAAACAGAGAAAAACAATATAGACAGAGTAGGCTTTTCCTCCTCTTTTTCCCCCCCCCTCCTCTTCTCCCCGCCTTTTTGTTTCTTTGAAAGGGTGGGTGAGTGCTAAGGAAAAGTATCTTAGTGTGCAAAGGACAGGAGCATTTTGCATGCAGTTGAAACAGTAGAGCTCTGATTACAGATGGCAGAAATGAAAGCAGGGAATGAGTAATGAGCAATGAGCAATGCGTAATGCGGGATGAGGATATAATTTCCACACATCGGCTAAAGAAAGGTTTACACTCTTAAGCAATAAAAACAAACCATTAAGCCAGACCTGCACTGTCAGGAAGTATAAAACAGTTCTTGAAACTCTGCAGTTGCTATACAAAAGCTTTTCATAAACTTTTGTTTCCTGATCTTCATAAAACATTAACATCAAGCTGCCATATGGCAATTAGCTGCCTCCTGAAATCAATAAAAGAACTCCCCAAAATCAACAATTTAGGTATAGCTGCACAATAAAATAGTTTGATAATTATCCTCTTCTAATAGCATAGCAAAGTGGGTCTAATAGAAATGCAGTCCAGATGAGCTCCTTCTTCAAAGCTCAGAGTACAATAAATCAAGTTCCTCTCCAAGCCTCATCAGCACTGACTGCCCAAGTGAGACCTCTAACTGCCTGGCAGGAGGGAGAGCAGGTGAGAGCCTGTGGACACCCAAACCCAGTTATGAATGAGCAGGAAAGGTCTCAATGCCTGCCTAGGACAAGCCCAGGTTCCTGCTGGGTGAACATGGCCAATGCTCTCAGGAGAGCTTACCTCAACTGAAGATCTTCCCACGTCATTTTTACATGCTGCTGACCACAGAAGTCCAACTGAATTTTGCGCAAAAATTATCAAGCCTCTCGACAAAGCTGCTACTGAGTCTCAAAAGGACAAGGAGAGATGCTGATCACATTTGTGTTTAGAGAGATGCTTATCTGAAATGCACAAAGGGTGACATTATCTATCACAATCTCTGCCTATATAGATTATATAAGTGCCTAGAAGCAACACGTTTAGGGGAAACAGGCTATAGAGTAACAAAGGCAGTTTTGCCTTCCAGATCTGCTTTTTCTCCTCTTAAGAGGAAAAAAAAACACCCTTATTTCTTCTTATAGAGTACTATAAACACCGGTAAAGTACTAAAGAACTAAAGTACTGGAGTACTGTGGCAAAAAGATGTAATATTTAGTATACTTTAGTATTTAGGATTACTTATCAGTCATTACCAGATTTAGAAGATGTCAGAAAGCCCAAACTTTTCAGGACTGTCTGATCATCAACCCTATTTAAGCAGAGGTCAGGAACCCAACTGATCTCTAGGAGGATTTTCTACTACTCATGTATGAAAGTTTGGTTTGTTTCTTTTAATTTAAATCCTAAACAAACTCTTTAGTGCGACATTCTCTCATCTCTCATCTAGAGAGAGAGATTTAGGACTTAAAGATATATTACAAAACCAAATCTGCAGAAATTTATTGACTTGCTGAGCTTACCACATGCATATTTCCTCCTCAAAATCAGTATGGAACTGCTGATTCCGTGACTAACACTAAGCAGGGATAGGAACGCTTACAAGAGTGGGTCTTAACAGGTTTACAATTATCCATTGGCCTCAGTGTGTCTCACCAAGGGTGCAATTCTTTGTCAAGCACCAGGTTTGCCTGTACAAGGAATGCGGCCTCACGCCATGAGCCAGCTACTGCTCATGCATAGACAAGTGCTGTAGCCAATTTTTTGGAAACAAGATTAGCATCAACGTGTTCTCATGCCTTAGAGGAGAAGTAAAGCAGTCACTGCTCTGTCAAAAGCCTCCCTCACTCTAGTTACACACGAAGGGCTGGGAGCTGTGTGAAGCTTAAGCCTTGCAATGCTGGAGTTTGGGAGCTGGTTAGAAGTGACATGGGGTCTCTCCTGGTTTCAGCAGGTTTGGGATCACACTGATCATAGAAATGCTCATAGAAAAGGTGCAATCTTCAAATTTTTCAGCAATTTATGTCCAGTTTTTGTAGGGTCAAGTTACAGAGTACTCTATAGTGACTCGACTAGCACAATCAATGGATTCTTGAAGCACCTTCACCGTGGCATACCCCGCGACTGACAACCTTCCCAAAGCTCCAGCCATGAGCTCACTCATCCCGAGTACAGTTGGCAACAAGCAGAAGAAAATCTAAACTTCTGCACCTTCCCTAGAAACATTAGCCAACAAAGCAGCACTGGTCTTTTGAAGGAGCAAACACAGGTTGTCCACCCAGTGAACTCGTAGGCTATGATGTATCAGCATGATCAGTAACATCAGCTACCTCTCAAAAATTAGCAGAGCCAAACCACAGAGTGGTGGATTGCTCCACACTAACTATTAAAAATACTACTGGTACAAAGAAATATGGAAGTTTTTATCTTGCCACAGAAACTTACAGCTAGCCGAAGATATTTTTTGAAGCTCACAAGAGAAAAATGGAAGCAGCCAACAGGAAATTCGTTTTTCTCTCCTATCCTCTGTACTTTGCTTTTTGTGATGATTAGCAGTAGAGAACTGTTCTACAAGAAGACCTGTAAGACATCATCAAGTTAGCCTTTCTGATCAACCTAGTTAGTACCTTCTCTGGTAAAAAAAAAAAGGAGTGTGGGGAGGGCCACGAGAAAGGAGAGGTTTCTCTCAATAAAAAGTTAGGCTTGTCCCAGGTTCTACAGCTAGTAACCTGACTTCCATACCAGTCTTTTAATGCACAACAACAAGTATTAGCTTTAATGCTAATTTTGTCAGCTGCAAATCATGCTTTTGCCCCTTAGGTGAAGGATTTAAAAAGTAAGAAGGTGTAAGCCCACGTTATCCTGCACAAGTGAACCAATTTTTTCTTACAGACTAGATTTTTCAGAAAGAAGTATCAGAGTTCTGCAATTTATTATCTGAAATAGATTTGAGCATTTGGGAAATAAAAAAAAACAACAAACCCTGGAAAGGAAGACAGGCTAATCTGAAAAACAGCAAAGCCATCAACTGAGTTAGGTAGAAGGCTGCATATGACAACAGCTTGCTGTACGTAGGGCAAAAAGGGAAGATTAATTTTGCTATAGCACCCCACAGAAGTGAGCTCCCATCTGAGGTGGGGAAGCATGCAATGCTCTTCCAACTGATAAAGACAAGGGCCGGTACATATAACGTAAGTATTCCTCTTTTGCATATATAATCACCAAAAAAAAAAGGATGACATTTTAGTTTTTATTATTTTATATTTGGCCAGGACTTTTGAAGGAAGGACTTTTAAAGGAAACATCAAACATTCACTTTTCTGTAGGTCTAGAAAGGATTCAGCCTTCCCCCACCCCCGCAGGGTTTCTAGTGGCCCTTCTTATATTCACACTGCAAATTAGTTGGGCATAGCAGTATTTATACTAGATCAGCAACGTCTGGTTCTTATCCAAATGTTCCACCTAAAGAGGATGCCAGTTCTCATGGATTGGACAGCCCACCCTGCAGCATTCCTGAGAATTGTACAATATAATAATCTTGAAAGTCAGCAGAGTGGATTATCCACTTTTTTCTGGACTTGAACTTGTGACCTTAACAGTAGCACAGCAGAAAGCAAATGTGCTATGCACTTTGCCATAGTAACCTTCCACGTATTCTTCTCAACTTAAATACACACCATTGAAACAGCTACAATTTTGGAAAATTATGTACAAACCCTATATTTTTTTTCTTTTTGATTACATATAAATACAAATTAGCTATTCTTCTAAAAAGTGGTTATAATAGTAAATAAATACAAAATAAGAATCTGACCATTATACTTCATGTGCTGGGGTTAAACCCATATAAAATGTACAACTAAAATACATTTAAAATCTTTAAAGGAATATTTCTCTGATTAAAATATTTGTTTTCCCAACTTTTTTCGTAGACATAAATATATTTTCAAAATAGTTGTGTTTTTTTTTTCTTTCCATTTCATTACATAAATAAAGTCTTCATTGGGAAATATTAAAGTGTCAGCTTTTTTTTTTTTTTTTTTTTTTGTATTTGTCTAATATATTTGCTGTGTCAGCGGCACCCACAACCCTCCACAACCATATCTTGATAGTTCTTTAATACAACTTTTTCATTTTCATCAAGGTAGAGCATGGAAATAGCACTCAGTTCTGTCGGCACACAGCAAGCCTTGGGGATTTTGGAATTCACTGAATTGACCAAAGTCTGAACAATGGCATGGTTTGTTGAGTTTAGATGATCTGCCAGCGGAAAGGGACATTCCCCATGGCAGTAAAAGGCACTATACCCCGGTGGGGCAACAATCCAGTCATTCCACCCCACATCATTGAAGTCCACATATAAGGGGTGCCTTTTGCAACTGTATTTGTGGCGTTTACGCTGTTTGTGTTTCGCTTGACGCTTTTCTCGTTTATGAAGCGGGTGTCCCTTGCCATCATGCCCAAACGTTACTAACAATGGCCTCAGCTGAGACCAGCTATCTTCATCCTGATGTAAAGACCTGCTAATCCTAACGTGCCTCTTGGAGGCACTGTTCTCTTTGTCCAAGTGAACCACCTCTACCACAAACCCATGATTAGGTTGTCCATGTGCAATCCACCTCAAAACAGCTGGCGTTACATCAAAACTTTCCCATTTACTTGCATTATGATGCACCAACCTGGTGTCCAAAAGTCTTGTGACAGGGTCCTTAGAGGTGGCTGTGGCTGGCTTTATAATTTCATAAATATTAATACGGTGATGGTAGCTGCTGTTGTTCTCAAAGGCTCCGTGCACCTGTTTCCGAAAAATTTGGAGTTCAGCTGAGGTGATAGACTCCTCATTAGGGATGGAAGTTAAATTAAAGAAGAAACGCCGTGCTGTTTTCCCACTTGTTTCTGGCAGTTCTTCCAAAACTTCTAATTTGATTAAACAGGGGAAATAAAAAAATAGAAAGAAAGAATTAGGAACCAAGTCAAGACACCAAAGCCCTCAGATAGTCTGCTGTTGGCAACTTTCAGACGACAGCTAATGCATGTGACACACAAGATCTGAAAGACTTTCAGGCAGAAGATAGCATCTCCCTTGTCTTTCTGTTTATTTACACAAGCATGTAGCATGAAGTTAAGAAGGCTTCATTCATTGTTACACATTTGGATTGAATACTGGTGCCCTTTGCCTTCCAGGTGGTTATAACAAGTGGCAAGAAACACACAGCATTATTTTGGAATTCAAGGACACTAGTGAGAAAATTCAAGCAGTATAGTTAGTGGGGGTCTGATGAGAATCATTAAAACTGGCTGAGGACTTAGGGTAACCATTGTTTTTCTGCTTTTTTCAAGAACATGGCTCTGATGTCAATCCCTTCAACTCCATTCTGAAAAATATTACTCTGCAATCTAGGTGACTTACAGATCTTAACGTATGGATTTTTGTATCTTAGAGATGGTGAACTCAACACCTGTTAACGCCACTTTACGAAGCACGCCCTGGTATTTACCCAAAAGGGCCAAAAAGAATGGCAGGAAGGTTCAACTGCTACAAAGGGTGGATGGTAAAGGGATAATGGAACAAAGTCACTTCTGAACAACACGTTTTCCAAACCACAAAAAAAAAGAGAAAAATTTAAAAAGCCAATAAACCCCAGGCCATTCTCACCTTTGAGTCAACAAATAATTGAATTGAGCTTCAGAGGGAGTAAAATGTATCTAGGATTGCTAAAGACACTGAAGAAATTTGCTAAAACAAATCTCACTCAAGTCCTGGTTTTTAATTTTGGTGCTAAGCATCCTGGAGAAGCGCTTGCTTTCCAAGGGGAAGACATAGCTGCTGTTAGCAGCTGTTAGTCATGGAGCCATCCCTTGTTCAATCCAGTAGGACTTTTTTTGCATAAGGTAAGGCTCAGCTTTAGTAAATCAGAACTGGACCAATATTTGTAAGTATGCTGATGTTATTGACTGGTCACAAGACAGATTTTTGCTTTCAAGAAGCTACTAGTACAGAGTGAGAACTTTGAAAAAACAGGGTCATGTTGATTTTCTTCTAAATTTTGTCAAAATTATAGAATAGCCTTTATGTGAAAGAGTCTTTGCTGTAACAGTAGGACTACTTCAAACTGCAGACTTTTACATTCACCCAAAACTTAAAAACTGCCCTTCTGGCTCTTCTCTTGCTCAGTCCCCTACCTACCATACTGGGGTTTATATCGGAATGACCCATGTGCTGGCTTTTCCCCATTCATTGCTACATGTTTACTTCCCACATAGGGAAACGCAGACAATGAGAGGTTACATTTCATCATTCATCTCATTTCTCAAGACAACACTTCCCAGTAAACAGCCCATCCACTTCTCCCAGGTCACCTCCTTAATCCAGCAGAAACATTTGATACTAATGAATTTCTTTTTGCAACACAGTTTCATATGAAAAGCACGGAAAACCTGCATTTTCGTTGCTTTTACACCAGGGCTACTGGATGCCAGCACCAGACACCAGCAGCCAGGAACAATTACAACCTGGGGAAGCATTTCCCAAAGTGCACGTGAGTGACACGCGTGCCACCAGATCCTCAGGCCTACCCACGCCATGGCCAATGCCACACTGACTAGCTTGGCCATGGAAGCTGGGAAACGCAACGAGGGCCTGTCCCAGAGGGTCCAGTGCCTCAGTGGGCTGCAGGCGAGGAGAGGTGGAGGCGCTGCTGGATGCCCTGCTCTGCGTTTGGCCGATTTACCTGCAGGTGAGAGCCGAAACCTGCCCGCAAGGCTTTTACCAGCCTGGGCGCTTGGTGGCTGGGGAAGCACTGCCCGAGTCCCGGCTAAACCGCTCCTCGACGGCGGGGCGAGGGAGCGCTTGAGGAGGCCACGATTGATTGTTTCATTGATCTCTCACGGGGATTAGATAAGGATTAGAAACCTCGGCAGCGGCCCCGGCTGAGCCGCGCATTAGGGAGACTTTCCTGCTCTTTAGCCCCGTTAGAGAAGCAGCCTAGCTGTGGGAACGCTTAACGCGGAACCCCTCTGATTTAGCGGGGAGAGTAAATAAACCGGGAGCCTCTCGTTGGACGGAGGGAGGAGGAGGAGAAGGGAGGTTCGCAGATCAAGCGCTCCGCGCCACAACCCCGGAGCCTGCAGCCGGGGCTCCGGCAGCACAGCCGGCTGGAAGCTCCCCGGCGAACGGAACGAACCCCGTGTTACCGGCGGCCGATCTTACGCGCTCCCGGGGCGGAATCCGCCCCGACGCTCCTCCTCCGGCCCTCCCCTTTCCTCTCCGCTCCCTCAGCCCGTCCCGCCGCCGGCGGCCCCGCACACCGGCCGCGCCCGTCCTCGGCCCC